>JAOSBK010000001.1:29751333-29771483 GCA_027568895.1 Erythroxylum shatona | reverse complement strand
ATTTACCTCCCTCACACAATGTCGGGCCGGAGTGTGGGGGCGCCTAGGGTGGGCGTTCCACCTTTTTGAGTTCAAGGTCGTAAGCAAAGACGAGATGAGTGAGTTGAATGTCAGAACAGTTATACTGATAATTGAAATTGCTATTGGATGCCGTAAGCGATCGGAGGAGCCGAGACATGCCCTCCATGACCAAAGTGAATATATACGAGGAGAGAGGGTTCCCCTGCCGGATCCCCTTTGAGCTCTTGAAAAGTTTGGAGGGGATGCCATTAACCAATACACTGAAGGACGGAGATTGAATGCATTCCATGAGCCAGTTTACAAACCCAGAAGGCATGTTCAGAATCTCGCTTATCTAACTACTTCAATCCACGAGATTAATATCCAACGCGCTTATCTCGCTTATGGGTTGTGCCAATAAACTATAAAGATTGTTTCTTTAAAGATCATTCACCGATAAAGAATGCCTTTTGTGATAGTTAACACATGATGACATGAAGCCTGCTTTTTAAGTTCATATCCTCATTTATACGGCAATGTATTATTGGAAGAAGGCAGTGAAGATACTTTGTAATGATGGGTTGGTGTTTGTTTGATCTTTTCTTGTAGAAGAAACGTCGAGAAAGTTTTGTGTATTGCCGCTCTGGAAATCCAATTACGGAGGTTACATGGGAGAAAATAAGGTTTGCCTTCTCTTTTTTATTTTGGTTCTGTTTGGAGTTCTGTTTTCATTCTCATGGTGCCAACTTGGTGTGTTGCCAACTTGGTGTGTTCGACATTGAACCAGTGCGCTTGAGGGAGCGGAGTGAACTTTGATTATGGCGTCTGGGATGTGTGCTAGTACAGTCATGTTAATGGCCTTGGCTCCTCCTGGTGGGCACATTGTCACAACCACTGACTGCGAGAAGATTCATTAGGAAAATCCTTCCTAAAATGGGTATTAAGGTATGAGCTTTATTCCATTTAATGCTTCAATGTTTTTTTAATGTACATTGAAGTTCCAGAAAACTTCAATTATTTTCCGATGGAATCTAAAATATTTAGACTTTCCTTTTTCTTACACATCTTGTACTTTGCACAAAGATGTATGAATTGAAACAAGCTCTTCGTGCATGGTTTGGTCATTTTAGCACCTTCCTTCTTAAACTTGGCTTTCGGTGTAGTTTTGCAGATTCATCTCTCTTTGTTCTAAATTCTTCATATGGTATTCTTACTTTAATTTTATATGGTGATGATGTGCTCGTCACTGGCTCTAATGAAAATCTCATTGACCACTTTGTTCATTTATTACATACAAAATTTGCCATGAAAGATTTATGACCAATACATCACTTCCTTGGTGTTGAAATTATACACAATGATCTTCCTTTTCTGCTACTTCAATCTCATTTCGCTTCCACCATACTAGACAAGGCAGATATGACCGATTGCAAACCGCTACGAACACCAATGTCCTCCAAAAATTTTCAGCTGGTCAAGAGCCCTGCTCTCGATGATCCAACCCACTACCGTGCTCTTATTGGATCGCTTCAATATCTCACGTTTACTCGACCTGACATTGCCTTCGCGGTAAATTTTGCAGCACAATTTTCTCAAATCCCTACTTTATTGAGCTTATCATTGGTCAAATGCATCCTGTGTTATATCAAAGGAACACTTGCCTTTGGTATGCAATTTACAACAAATTTTACACTTGATCTTTGTGCTTTCTCTGATCAGACTGGGGAGGTTGTACTACCACAACCTCCCACACATTGCTTTACCACAGGTTACTGCACTTTTCTCATACGCAACCTCATTTCTTGGTATGCCAAGAAACAACCATTAGTGCATCGTTCCAGTACAGAAGTAGAGTACCATGCCATGGCTCATATCACAACAGAGCTAACTTGGCTCTCCTATCTACTTTGAGATTGTGACATGTCCATCTCTACACCACCAATGTTGTTGTGTGACAACCTCAGTGCTCTTCACATGACTGTCAACCTCGTCTTTCATGTGTATACCAAACACATCGAGATCGATTATCATTATGTTTGTGAGCGTATTGCGCTGGGATTACTAGTTACTTGTCACATTCCTTCTCAGTACCAACTTGCGGAC
Source organism: Erythroxylum shatona (assembly GCA_027568895.1). NCBI lineage: Eukaryota > Viridiplantae > Streptophyta > Magnoliopsida > Malpighiales > Erythroxylaceae > Erythroxylum > Erythroxylum shatona. Next base: position 29,769,380 of record JAOSBK010000001.1, on the reverse strand, counting down.
ATCTTCACAAAACCGCAATCCAAAACCTTTCTCTCATCATTACGCAACAGCTTTGCCTCGAAACTCAGCATAGTTTGAGGGAGGCTAATAGCGCAAGTGTCCAAGAGTGGAGCTATAAGGAGAAAGGGAGTCATAAGGATGACGGTGCTCAGGACAATCTTCCATTACTAGAAGAATCTAATGGTATCGGTAATCTCAACAAGGCATTAACTCGTATGTGTGATAAAAGATCGTACAAGAAAGTTATGCTACAAAGCCTAAGCCTATCTCCACATAAACTGCTGCATCAAACTCGCAGTCGTAACTACTATAGTTGCGGCACCTAGGTTTTCGCTTAGCCTAGGTTTTTGTATGCTATTTATTCTCCTAGCCTCCGTCTTGTATTTGTGTAGAAAAAAACCAAAAATTTTAATCTATAATAGAAATTCCTTCTTCCCCCATTATCGCCTTTCTTTACAATTATTCTTCTACAGTGGATGACTGGTAATTAATTTTCCATGTGGAATGAAGTTATACATAAATAGGTGAATAAAGGTGGAAGGATTTGAGAGCTGACTAAACATAGTCACCAAAATGTTTGGTAGCTGGACGAGGGTTGTTGAAATGGTGTCAGTTATAGTTCATGTTATTGACTGCTAATTGGTGGATATTGTATTTTATTGTTATCTTGGAGAGCTAAATTCCATCTTCAATCTGTGCGTAAGGAGATAAATTGTCATAATTTAGTTAGAAATTTATGTTCATCTTTGTTTGTGAAATTATTGATAGAAACCATAGGGGTATAGTTTTGTAAAAACTTCGATTTGACCGTAGTTATTTGTAAGGTTCTACCGCAGTTACTTGTACTAATATCTGTTAGTTACTAGATATAAAATAAATGTATCAACAATTATTAATTTTTCTATACCAAATGAAAACAGAAAAATAAATATGAAATTAAACAGATCAACAACGAAATTTGGTAATGCAGTTCAGCATACCTACGTTTACAGGGCTCTCACTTAGCTTAATCATTTTCACGAAAGTACAGTAGATTTATACAAGACGTTACTGTAGTGATATCACTCAATCCTTGACAATATCTCTTATCTTCACGACCCGTGAAAGTTCACACTTAATAACACAACCGACTCATGTTAATCTCAATAGATAATTTTTTAACACTCTTTTAACAAAAAGACAATAAATAAATAACTCACATGATTAACTATCTAAGAACGAAAACAGAAAACACTTGAGACAGAAACATAACAACTTCCCTATGAGTCTAACACTTCTGAAATAAACCAGAAAATTGTTCACACAAAATAGGTTGATTCATGCACATTCCAGATCCAAATTACAGCTGCAGTAGAAGGGCTTCATGAAAGATAGATCCAGCAAATAAACCTCCGCACAATAATTTACTAAAGCCTTACCATGATAAGTCACACATTCACGACAAACAAGACATTCACAACCTTCACCACATCAATTTGCGCAGCCTACCATAAACGATGGTGAAAACCATGGAGATATTCACAGTTGCACATTTATGAACACAGTAGAATGTGTCTTGTGTTATTCAGCTAAGATCTCACAAAACAGATTTTCTCACATAACCAAGAAGTCTTCACACACACATTCACTTCTAAATAACTCACTACACACAAATCTCTAAAATCCCATGACTTCATTTCAGCCCGCTTTTAAAAAATCATTATCTTCTTCACATATCTCACTTAAAATAGAATTCTATCAGAACTGAACTATTATCCAAAAATCCAACAAGTTAATTGTGCCCAATTTAAATTCAATCAATTTGGATGTGAAACTGAATTTTTTGCTAGGTCTAATTATCCAAAAAAGCCAAAATTCAATAATAAGATATATACCATATATCTTAATTATGTTACAAATAGCATATATAATAAAGACTCAGGGAAAAGGCATCGATGGCAGGTGGAGCACGTTTATTATCCTGGCTTGCCATGTCACCCTGAGCATCACATTGCCAAGAGGCAAATGACCGGTTTTGGCGGTGTTGTGAGCTTTGAGGCGAGTTTTTCCATCCTAACAATTTTCGGATGTTCAATCTGTTTTCAACCTTTTGTGTGCTTCTTTATGTGGATAACTTATGGGGTTGCATTTTAATGATTCAGGTTGATGGAGACTTGATGACCACCGTTAAGTTTGTAGATTCATTGAAGATCCCGTACATTGCTCCATCATTTGGTGGCTGTGAAAGCATTGTGGACCAGCCAGCTATAATGTCTTACTGGTTTGTTTACTTTAAAGTTTGAATGTGTGGAGCCTAACTTCGATACGAGTTAATACAGATGGTGCTTATAAAGTGGCATCTTTGTGGGCATCACCCGGAGGCATCATTAGAGACAATATGAGATCTTGCCTTGGATAGGTGGATTCGCACATAATATTGGCTATTGCTCTATCGTTTCTGCCGAATTATTGACAGGATTACAACTTGCATGGGACCTATCGGCGAGTGGAATTGGATGTGAATTCATTGATAATTATCAACATATTATCATCCCCTACGACTAAGCCCGTCCAGTTTAACTCCCTGATATTGGAGATCTAAAACTTAATAGCCAGAGATTGGATTGTGAAAGCAAAGCATGTATACTGACAGACCAATAGGACTGCGGATTGGCTAGCTAATTATGTCAGTTATTTTGAACTTGGCATTCACATAATTCAAAACCCACCTGTAAGTTGCCTGTCTATCTTACTAGAGGATATTTCGGGGATATCATTTCCCCGTCTAGTTAATTAAGATTAATGTATCTCCTTTTCTGATAATTTCTTTTAACGTGTGGAGCACAATTTGGGCTGCTAAAATTTTACCATCAAAATGTAACTTGTAGAAGACACATGTAAATTTTGACGGATTTTGAAAGTATTGACATCTGAGACAGCTCCGAACCAGATGCAACTATTTGTCAATTCAATGTCTATTTTTCTTATGAAACAGGGATCTTCCACAACTGGAGAGGGAGAAGTATGGTATCAGGGAAAACTTGGTACGATTCAGCTTTGGAGTTGAAGACTTTGATGACTTGAAGGATGATGTACTCCAAGCCCCGGAGAGAATACACGACACTGTTAGCTTAAGGATTATAATTAACAATTTTGATTTTGATGATCACTGTATAATATTTCAAAATTTAAATTGAATTTATTTTCTTGTATAATTAAAAGTCTTATTTTTAAAAAGAAATAAAATTATAAAAATACGCTTCTTGCAGAAACCTTCGTTATGAATTTAACTTATTAGAAATGATTTATTCAAATACATAGAAGCTATTCAGATCCAATTCACTAAGGAGGCAAGATGAAACAACGACTTCTTGAAGAAATTGATTATTTAAGGAAGAGTCAATACAACTCTGAACAAGAACGAAATGATACAGAAGCTTGTGAAGTTATATTGTCAAAAGCATATACATTCTTGAAAGTGATATCTTTGTAAAAAATGCTCTTGTGTGTTAGAAAGTGAAATTATATTAAGAGAGATTATTGAAGCTCATATCTAGCAAACTTTATTTTCATTTGAGAGCTTGTAGAGGTTAGTAAAATACTACTAACGTGAAAGGTTGAAGAACCTTGAAAAATATTAACTTGTGAGCTTGGAGAGGTTCACCAAATTACTACTTGATTTTATAGTGAAACCCTCAAGTTGAATACTTGGAGACTAGACGTAAGATTAGATTGTAAGTCGAACCAGTATAAATCAACTTCGCCTTCTTCTTTCTCTCTATATCTTTTATATTTCAACATTACATTGTGTATGTTCATTTTAGCAAGAGGCTCTTTCACTTTTATAATAGGTTCCTTGTATTTTCTACTTGTTGACGGTTTCCATTTCTTTTTATTTTTTCAACAGAACTTATACTTTAGTTGGCTCCATTCATTTAACAGGCTATTATTATCTGACAGGCTCCTACTGTTTTAATCTTTAACAAACCCCTGTCTTTATAGAATTGAAAGTAACTTGTGAAAATTTTTAAAGTTACATACAATTCACCCCTCTCTCTCGTGTGTGTTTGCTTTATCTGACACATTAATATGACCTTCTTCTTTGGCTCTTGGAATCTAATTGATGGCATGAAGGAAAAAGTAAGCATGGAAACTCCGCATCACCTCCATTTCCGTAGTTATTTTTCTGTTTTTAGTTTGTCTGCATATGGTGTTTCAATTGATTTTGAGCACCAAATTTTCCGTTCTCAATTTGGTTGAATAGGTCATTGCTTCAGAAAGTGATGTTTCCTAAAGAATAAATGAAAACCGTTGGCTATTTTGCTCTTATGAGTGATTGAAGGTTGTGGGAATAGTTTAAGAGGAAAACCATAGGTAGATCTTCATATTATTTTCAAAATATTGGATATGGAAGTAACCGGAAAAGGATATGGTACACATAGTATGTCACGCCTGTGACACTTACTATAAGGAACGAAAGTCATTCCTCTCATATGTGGAGGGTATCGAGTAATACCGAAAAGTGAGATATCAAAAAACGGATCATTCAATCATAATAAATAACTAAGCAATGTTTACCATCCCTTATCCATTGATTCATTCCTAAACCTCTTAACTAAGCATCCCCTAAGTTCATGAGCTATAACAAGTACTTTCTCTGTGAGCAAATACAGAAGCTATTGAATGTCAGAGGGTATATTCATTGTGAATGTATTCTATATTGTCACCATACTCAGCCAGACAAAGGCATTTTATCATTTACAGCTATAATGACATCTGCACAGTTCCAGCACTTACGAAGCAACATTGAGCCTTTTAACAGATTGATTCCAACTAGAAATGAATCACGACTTTTACCAGTAAACTATACCCGCTATGATGCGATCTTCGTATGTAAATGAATCTTTTGTCGAGCAGATCGCAAAGAAGGTAAGGGAATGGGAAGTAGTTGATGCTATAACTAAAGCATCTCTCCAGCTATGTACAGGAATTTTCACTGGATTCAACTCTCTTTGATCCTGAATCACCTTATAATTGATAATGAAGCTGTTCAGCTGCCTGCATAGATTTAGAGAAAGTGCCAAATAACTGAAAAAGGAAAACATGAATTCAGGTCAGAGGTTAATACTAATGATTTTTGCTATCCCTTTTTGGCCTTCAAATCCTTGTTCTGAGAAAATCCACTACCAGAAAGGAGCTTTGATAAAAAACCTTCACTACTGCTTTTATAGCCATTTATATCACTTAATTTGCTTATGAGAGACCAGTGAGTGTCAAAATCTGGTTCATATCCACTTTGCTGCATCATATGCACCAGTTCTGATGCCTTCAGTAGATTATTCTCAGCTCGGTACTTCTCAATTACAGTGGAATACATCAATCTGGTTGGGGTTTCACCAGTCCAAACCATCAAATTCAGGAGTTTTTCTGCTTCTGTAGTTTCTCCATTGTCGCAAAGTTTGCGGATGAGCAAGTCCCATGTCTTGAAACTTGGTTTAAGATCCCTGTCCAACATCTCAGCATGGAAATCCAGGGCCTGATTAAGATGATCGCAGGTGCAGAGACAATGGATGGTAGATTCATAACTGGTATAAGAAGGAAGATTTGCTTTTTTCAACATTACGTTCAAGAGATCAACTGCCCTTTGAGGTCTTCCGTAATCGCAAAAGCACTTAATCAAATTATCATAATTGATAGTGTCCGGTATTAAATCTTTATCTGCCATCTGATCCAGAAAATACTCTGCTTCTTGAAATTTACTGCTAGAAAGAAGACCTTTGACAATCACGTTTTGAACGACTGAGCCATGAACCGATCCTCTCAATCCCATTTCTCGACTCAACTCCAACATCTTATCCAGTTCTCCAATCTCGGAAAGGAGAGTCATTGCTGTTCTTAAGCTGCGATAATTCAACCTAAGTCCAATTGAGATCATAGTAGCCAGATACTGCAGACAATTAGGAACATCTTTACATTTTGCAAAACCATATACAAGAAAATTGTAAGTCACCTCATCAAATTTTAGTCCTTTCTTCTGCAATTGGTTCAAAACTTTATTCACAAGCAAACTGTTTCCTACCGAGAAAAGATAGAAAATCAATATGTTGTAAATTGCAAGCTCATCAGACTTGCCCTCTCTTAACATTAACTCTGTCAAATTTAATGCATGAATGAACTTATCTTCCGCACACATAAACTTCACAACCCTCCGGTAACTCGAAAATGATAAGCTCGCAAATTTTCTTATCAAAATGGCCAGTAGCTCTTTTACTTTTCTCAAGTTCCTAGCCTGACAATACCCTTGAAACAGCATGTTGTGAACTTCAGCATCTGGAAGCACTCCTTTTGCAAGTATATCTTGGTTTAAGGTAGCTGCTTCATCAACCTTTCCTACCCTACACAATCCTTTTATCAAAGAACTATCAACAGAGTTGGAAAATGAAGGATTCTGTCTCGAGACAATTTCTCTCATCGTAAAAGCTTCGGCTAGTCTGTTTTCCAGACAAAGAGGAGGAATCATAAAGAGAACAATATCCAAAGGTGGAACGAACTTACTAGCCAACATTTTATCCAGTATTGTAAAGGCAACAGAAGAAAATTTCCCCTGGCACAACCCTTTCATTAAATGGCTATAAGCCAATTCATCCAAGACAAATCCTTGCCGTAGCAGTTCCTCCACCAACATTTTTGTGGTGCCTGAAAAACCTGCGGAACATAACTTTTCAAGAAACATATGGCAAATTTCTGATCTTGATTGAGGATATGATACCATCATCCTTTTAAGAAGCTCCAACGCTTCCATCAGCATTCCATGGCGGCACATGCATTCAATGACACAATTGCAGTCCTCCAGCTCGGGCAACCATTTGCAGCCTTGGAGAACATCCCATAAGTCATAAAGGTCCCGCAAACTTCCCTTTTTATTTAGACCCTTCAATACAGCAGTATATGTCATATTTGTAATTGTCAGATTCCTGCAAAGCATTTCATTAAAAATTTTCTTTCCTTTGAGAGTCAATCCATTCTTACAGTATGCTTGAATAAGCAAGTTTTGAACTTCTTGGTCTAGTTGGTTAGCTAACTTCGGCAATTTCTGTAGAATATTTCTGAACATCTTGAAATGTGAACGGGAAGCACAAAGCTCCTTTACTAGTCTTGAGAAGACTGCCAAAGACAGTTCTTGACCCCATCGAGCCATTTCATCCACCAAGAGGATAGCTGCTTTGAAATTTCCATTGTCAGATTCTTTGTTTATGAGAGAATTAAAATCAGGTACAAGGGACTGATCAAGAATTCCCATAAGTCTTTTGTCATATTCATCCACATCAGTATCCAAATAAAGTCCATTTCCAAGATGATCAAAGAATTCAGTCTTGAAAAATTTGATGTCATTGTCCCTCTTTAACCTTACAGAGAAAGGATTCAGTCCCAGGATCATAAATGACTTGGAGAGTGGATCTTCAACTGAACAGGATTCAATCAAACCAAGATCAACCATCTGAAGAACAGTCTTTTTTGCTCGATCAAATTGTCTAGCTTTGCAATAACCTGCTAAAAGAATTTCGAAAGTTGATAAATTGGGAGTTGCACCCCGATCAAGCATTTCTTCAAGGATGTATCGTGCATGTTTCCACAAACCTCCTTTAAATACTGCAGCAATAAGAGCATTGTAAGACCATACATCAGGTTTAAGGCTTTTAGATAACATCTCTGACAAATAAATAAAAGAACCCCTCAAATTCCGTTCATAGCAACACCAACAAATCAAGATTCCAAATGTTACTTCATCAGGCTTAAAACCTAAATGTTCCATTTCCAGCCTGAAAAGGTTTGCTCTTTCTACACCATAATTACTACACAACAAGTTCACAATTCTATTGCCGGTAAAAACATTTGGTGAACAATTCATGTCAACAAAGACACTCAGTGAATCTTCAAAATCCTTCTTCTCACAATACCCACAAGCAATCTCATTTACAACAATGCTGCTAGGTTGAAGACCTAAAGCCATGAGTTTCTTAACAAGACTCCTTGCTTCTTGAATCATTCCATCCCTACAAAGCAATCTAACAACAACCTGAAAACTAGTCATGTCCTCATTGTTGAAACCCATCCCCATTTCTAGCATATCCAAACAAACTCGAAATGCCAATTTAGTTTTCTCCGTCCGCACCAAAAGCTTGAGAAGAACACGACAAGACAACAGAGATGGTTCTAAGCATTGTTGCCTCATACTATCATACACTAAAAGAGCTCTTTCACCATCATAAACACCAACATATCCTTGAATCAACTGACTTGAAATAGCACGCTCATCAAAAGCTATTCCTTTCTTCTCCGTCGCCAGAAGCAATAACTGAACCTCTCTAAACATCCCATGTCGTATAAGGATCGTTGCCATAACCTCACATGACTTGGGAAGATGCTTGAAACCGCAATTCGAGTCATTAGCCCACTCGAAAATCTGCCACAAAGACTCGACCTTTTCATCTCTAACTCTAACTCTTTCAGACTCAAGCTGAAAACCCAGTAATAGTTCAAGTACATCTTCAGGTTTCAATCTTGAAACTCTCATGAAACGGCGGGTGACATCAGGTATTGTATGAGAAAGATCCAAGAGAAGGGCTTTGAGAGTAGCATCATTATAAAAATTCTCCCTTTTGCGTTTGCTTTCGTCAGTTGCAAAATGACATCTAGATAAAACAGATTCTGCAACACCAATGAAGTCTAAAGATGAAAGCTTTATGTGGGTATGGCTTGTCTGACAACAACTTGAAGGTGTTGTGAGTGAAGGGTCAGTGGCGGAAGAAGAAAAGAGGAACCGTAGTTTAACAGAAAGAGGAAAGAGAAAGCCGAATTTTTTGAGTTGACGACTTTTGGTGTTGAGAGAAGAGAGAGTTTGAAACATGTGATTCCGGTGAATGGAAGCGGAGATGGCGGTGGTGGTGGGTGGTAGTAGTCTCCGACGACCGGAGTTCGGCAGGTCATACTAACGGGAAATGATAACCACCAGCCGTCTTGAGGCAGAGAACAATGATTTTCTTTAAATTTATAAGAAAGTAGTTAATATAGTTTTAAATAACAAAATTATGATAACTCTTATTTACGTTATTAATTAGTTACTCTGTAATTTATAGTCAGAAAACATTAATAATAAATATAAAAAATGAATTTTTATTTACAAATAACATCATCTTTTTTTATACCTTATATTTTGATCTTAAATTAATTAATTGATAGATTTATATTATGAAAATAAGAAATAGTTTGTTTTCTTATATTCATATAAAAGTTAATTAATTAATTAATTTCATATCATTTTTGTTAGAATTTGGTGATTTATCTCATAATATCATAAACTATAATATCTAGTTTTTACGATTATATAATATTTATTATTTTAGAACATAATATAACAAAAAAATTATCAAATAGAAACCAATTTTATAATTTTGAAAAAAATATGAGAAAACTAAAAAATTTTATAAACAGTACCAAAAAGTAAATTGAATAAAAAATGAGAATATAAATAACAAAGTAAATTTAACAAAAATACAAAAATAAATAAGTTAGAGACATGGATAAGGCAATTAGCGCTTTTTTGTACATGAATCATTAGCCTGGTGAGTATACTGAATCATATATACATTTAGGCAAGGCAAGTCCATAAACATAGAAATAAATTAAAATTTTTATTTAATTAAAAAGTATTTTTTATTATTATTTATGATATTGATAATCAAAGTACAAAACCTTTTTCCTACAAAAATAAGCTAAATGCAACAGATACATAAGAGAGAGATGACTTGAGAACCTAAGCTATGCTTACTCTCACTTTCCACAATAATAACAATTAACAGTTTTTGCTAATTGCAAGGTCTAAATATGTCCAAAAGTACACAACACAGCTTAAAGAGACTACTTCCGACTCACTTCACAGAGAACCCTAAATCCTGATAGCGTCGGTGGCTATCCAGGCACTTGTCTCATGCATTACCTAAAACCTGCCAAATGTATTCCACAAAATCAACAATATACCAATTAAAGCTACACTTCAAGCAAACTAATCTGAGAGTAACTAAAAGGAACATGCAACATACCTTTCTGATCTTTTTTTTTTTTTTTTTGGCCAATCCAGAGTCTACAAGTAAATACAGGAACAGAATGTGGCACTAGAAAATTTGCAACTCTACTCCTCTAATTTCAGACCAGTCGAGTATAAACAACAATTTATGTTCAGAGTTTGACAGCACAAGATAATATTAACTTCTTCACAATGAAAATTTGACTGTTTCCGATAAATCTACATGAATTTTTTCTTTAAAGACTAGAAATAGCTGGTAGATGTTAAATGCAGGATTGATAAAGTTAACACACAGTCCAAGAGTAAATGAGGGTAAGATTCAGGGTTAGCATGGTAGTTTACATTTATACCAACTTCTTGATTCTATCTAATAATATTAAAGCTCCATTTCTAGGGTAGGGCCTCGGTTGCAGTTATTTTAGGTTCTTCAATCTATAAGTAATGGTCTCAGATTTGAACCAAATATGTAATAAGAAAAGAGACTTCAAAATAAATCACTCCAGGACAAGCAAATATCTCTGACAAGATGGTAGACAACACTGCCTGCATATGAAGATACAGATGAATACGGGTCCTGCAGTTCAAACATTATTAGAGTTCGTTCACATCTTAAAGCAACTTGTGGATATTTGTAGCTAATAGAAGTAGTTCGCACTCCTTAATACAACCACCAAAGGAGGGAATAACATGGTCTTTTGAAACATTCCACTAAATAAACAAGGCAATCATGGATGCCTGGAAAAAGGTTCATGGAAGCACAATAGGAAGAGCTTGGTAATTAGTTGTCAAGAAGAGACAAGTTTCTATATGGTCCTCCTAGGTGAAATCGGCAAGGTGGGCCATGAGTATGTCAAACTCCGGTACATCTGGTCTTCCAGTTTAAGCAGTAGGCTTCATCAAAAGAGGCAGTAGGCTAGCTTCAGGCTTCATGGATCTCAGCTGTTTGGATGGGAAGGGAAGGGAACAAAGGTAGATATAAGCATCAGAATTCTATACAATGGGAGCCTGGACAGGTTAAGCTTTGCTAGTATCATAGTATCACATTCTAGTATGTGCCAGGTTTGTATCAGCTGAAATTGCCGAGTCCATAGACATGAAATCCAATGGAACAAGGCTTACCTGTGGGCAGACACGTTCAAATCCTAGTAATAGCTTTTGCGCCGTGAAACAGGGGCCTGACCAGATAACCTACTAATATAAGCTACATGTTAGGACTTGGAGCTCCAGAAGACGTGATATTTAAAATTTTCAGGAAATAATAAATAAACCAAATAGAATATATCTTCCCGAGGCCACCAGAAATAATAAATAAACCAAATAGCATATATCTTCCCGTGGCCATTGACTGGAAAACAAGTTAGGTTAATATATTGCACTGATATACAGTATGTGTCATTTCCTCTAATGGTGACATAAAGAGAGTTCACTGAACCCTGTGGGATGAAATAATTTAATTCCTAAATTGTTTTGTAACTAAATGTCACATCTTAAGAATAGTCCTGAATAGACCAAAATTTTAGAAGTCATAATCACGAACAAAAAAAGATATTTTTCTTACCCGGAAGAACTAATACGCCCTGATGAATAACTGCTATATGCTCCATAAGCACCCCCACTGCCGCCAAGCTACAAAACAAAGAGGAGAGAGTAATTATTTAATCCTAGAAAACCCAAGTTTGTTCTGCTCGGATCTACTTTCAAAAATCCAAGCAAAGCAAATTGCAGAACATGGACCAAAATATGCATAAATATTCTGCACTCGAGAATTTATGAAAAAAATGATACGCAGCTGTTTCTTAAATTATATGTACCTGAGAACTACTGTAACTACCATAAGTTTCACTAGCAGCATAATCACTTGAACGATAACCACCAGAATAGGAATGACTATGTCCAGGCCTTCTAGTATCTTTGGGATCATAACTCAAACTATCTGATCTATCAGTTGGAACATGAAGATAAGGCAGAACTGGCAGAAACGTGGATATTGCACCTTCCCTATCAAAAGCATTTGCTCTTAATCGCTGGCTTACTTGTATAAGAGCATCCTTGGCAACATCAAGGTCTCCAGATACCTAGCGATTGGAATATAAATTTTTTATTTCCCGTAAACATTAACTTGAAAGAAATCATGAACAACAGTTACATGAATAAGAAATTAGAGTTCTAGCCACCAATTATACATTCCAACCTACCTGCACCATCTCATCATTGTCAGTTGCAATTTTGGGAAGGTTGTCCTTTCCAAGAATGCGGATGTTAGCTTTTGTAGCTTTCCTCATCTCATTTATAATTGTTCCTCCCTTACCAAGAAGGCAGCCAATTCGAGATGTAGGTACAAGTAGACGAGTCGTGTATGATATCAGGCCCGAATCTCTTTCAACTTTCTCACTACATCTAGGCTGCAAACGCAAGACTGCTTCTATGACTGGAGAATATTGATCATCCAGGATCTGAATGGAAAGAGTTAAAAATTATCAGACTACGAAGTAACAACTCAATTAATAAATTAAGACAAATGGGTAAGGGAAATCAGTATTTACCTCCTTAGCTGAAATAGATATCAAGCAATCATCTGCATCAGTTGTTGAGCTGTCAACTTTAATAACTGCCCCAGTATCCTTTCTGATCTGATTAATGATGGCACCACCTTTACCAATCACGCCACCAATGTTTCCGCTGGGACACACAATGCGAAGGGAAAATTCTTTTGATGAAAGTTCATCTCTTGGAGCAGCATATAAGGAACGTGACCAATCTGCAGTCCCTTTGTATCCTCCATAAGGACTGACTAGTGGAGCTATTCCAACAATTGGAGCCCCTGCAGTTGGGCCAATCATGGAACCACTAGAAGAGTACGCATTGGAAACAGCTGAAACAAGTAAATGTTGAGATCGTGATGGATTGTCATGAAGGCGAGATGCAATCTGATACAAAGCCTTTTTTACAACTCTAGCTTCACCAGTAACCTGAAGTGCAATGGCAGAAAGGCATTTATAAGTTCCTTCGGCCGAAAGGACCACAAACAAGAACCGCTTTTCCTTAAAAGCACCAAATCAAAAGAATGGATAATTCACAGTGGCACAAAGACATTCTACAGAACCTTCCATCTAAGTGACATTATATACAAAAGGTTTCAATAACCAGAATTCGCCGACAAAATGTTCTGTATAACATGAAGAGGAATGAGCACACTACAAAAAGGGGCATTGTTGAGTCAAACAGAGAAATTTGAATAAAATAGTGAAGTACTTAAGTTTAATGACGTATATAACTTTGAACTTATGAAAATTTGCAGCTTTATGACCTGAACATTAATTTGCATCAACAGGTACATAAATTTTTCTTTTCAATATTGACCCACCATCAACTTCCAAAAAAAATTAGCGTTAATCCAACTAACCATTTGTTCATTTTGTTAAGTCATCTTCCAATATACCAGTTAAAGATGCATTCTAGTTAAAATTTTAATGTTTTCGTGTTCAGGAATATGATGGAAAGATGATAAGAACTATACAAAATCTAAAAGATAATTTGATTCTTCAGGTTCGATATACTTCTAACCTCGTGTGTGAAGAGATAACTATATAACATAATTGGTTAACTATCATAATTTAATTGTGCACGGAAATTAATTAATAGGGCTTTTTATTGTAAATTTCCCTTTGTTTATAATGAAGTATGGGGGAAAAAAAGTGAATATTTTTGCTTAGAGCTTTTTAACATAATAAAAACAAGATGTTTAAGTTTGTACCACCAGTGACCAGTAATTACTCAACAAAGGAGGTATAACGAATGCAGAAGGATTAAGAAGAAAATAGCACACGAACTTTTGGAAAATGAAATTTCAAGGAAAACAAGTACCAGCAGAAGCTCATCAGTGTTCAATGCACAAGAAGGCAAACGATCATCCTTAAGTATTCGAATTTGTGCCCCAGTCTCGCTACGGATGTTTTGAACTATTTGCCCACCTTTGCCAATAATGCATCCTATCTGATCAGATGCTACAAGAAGCCTAGCAGTGACCTGCTGACCACCTGCTGATTCTTCACCATCGCTAAAATCCTCTGCAATAACCTTATCATGAACCCTGAACAAAGCATCCTGGGCTGGACAAATCTGGCTATCACTGTCTTCATAGGTATTTGTCTCATCACTGGAGCTATAAATAGTAACAACCCGTTCTTCACATCCCGGGACTGTCTCACCAATCCGAATTTTTGACCTTGTTTCTGCCCTTAATTGCTTGACTATCTCCCCTCCCTTTCCAATAATGCTTCCAATTTTCCTGTTAGGACAAAGATAACGATATACTGTATCTTCCGAATCAATAACAAAATGGTCTCTGTCATCACCGGAATTTCTCCTCTTATTTGACCCACTGTCATGGTCAGATTGAGGGTGAGACCGCTTTCCGTAACTATTCTTCTGACCCGCCATTACCATAGAATCAATGTCTATATCAAAAGCAACACCATGAATTCACATTGTCCATAACAAAACAAGAATCAATATTAAAAAGATTCACATCGTCCATACCAACACAAAAAACAAGAATCAAGATTAGAAAGCATATTGAACCACAAACAGAAATTCCATCAAGAACTAGAGAAAAACAACCTACCGAACATTTAAAAGTGTAGATGCATACACCCCACAACCAAAACACACAAAAGAATAATCAAAGTCTCAATTACAATGAACACAACCACAACCCACATGCAATGAACTTAAAGAGAAGAACATAACACAAGGAATTAAACTATTAACAAACATTATAGTTTCAAAGGAACACAAAAATAAGGCTTAATTATACAAATATGCAAACAACAGGCATTCTCGAAAGCTAAAATGCATAAACAATCTAAAATACAAAACAAAAGGAACTCAAGTCTTTTACCGTTCACTTCCTTTGAATTAATAAAAACTGGATATACGATTCAAAGAGATAAAATTAAACCCTAATTCACACAAAAACAAGGATCCCACAAAGAGGCACGACAATCACAGAACAAATTGAAGTGGAAAACAGTAAAGCAAACAAAAGGGAGAGATTGGATTGCATGCCTGAGAATTGATGGTACCGAAAGGGGTTTGATGAAAGAGAGAGACAGCGCTATTCACTTCTTCTAGGGTTTTGACTTTTGACCCTACCGCCACAAATAATAATTTCCGTGTTTGGTTAAATTATAATAAAATTTTGGAAACTTTATATAATAACAATTTGGATATTATTATTATTATTATTATTATTATTATTATTGAAAACATAAAATTTTAATTTATAATTAAAGACAATAAGAAGGTTTGAATTATTCAATTAAAATTTATTATTTAAATTGTAAAGTTCTCAACATTTTTTATACTTTTCATTTTTAGATAAATTCTTATTTGTACATGTTTATCATAAATAAAAACAAAACATGTGTGATATAAATATTATACATAGATCGATTAAATATTACTAATATAATAACAAAATCACACTTTTAAACCTGATCGGAATAAATTAAATTCGATCGGAATCAATAATTTAAAATAATTATTATTAATTACTAATTTAAATCAAATTTAATTAATTTGATCAAATTTAAAATATTAGTTAACTTATTATATCAACAATATTTGATCTATCAATATATAATATTTGCATCACTTGTGCTTCAACATTATTTTGTTAACAATTTTTCAAATTTTTTTCCAAAATATTGAATATAAATAAATCCTTTCTTGATTTTTTAAAAATTAAAAAATTTAAAATTACTTAAACTATATGAAAGTTTAATATCTTTTACCTTAATATTTATTAGCCATAGGATTTTAATATGTGTTGAGATTGGGCCTTGCTTAGGCCCGAGTTGACCGAGCCTTGGCTTGGTTTTTTAGATTGGGAGCCTTGGGCTGCCCAGGCCGGAAGCTCTGGAGCAAAACTGACATTGTTTTCTAATTTTCAGGCCCATTTCGCCTCGGGCGAATCAGGCTACGGCTTGGTCATCTTCTAGTCTCGTCAAGGGGGGCTTGAATTGGGCCTAACCCAACCCAGGATATAATGGGTCGCCCGGGCTGGGCCGGCCTATTGCCATCCAAAAAGCCTATGAGGTTATTTGTTACATTCTACACAATACCCTTCCGATACCACGAATTCAAGGATAAGATGGTAAATTCTCCTAGGCAGGTGACAAAACCTCCGCATCTAGGAAGTTCTAATCCCTCCGTAACCTCAAAAATTTTCCCGGAAAATCCCGGTGTTTTCCAGATATCCAAACACCAAACAATCCTCAAATTCTCTAATATCGATGTCAACGTCGGGGCAGCCACAATTCCGGTATACGCAGACTCCGTCGAAGGTTTTGCATCTGCGAAACTTGCCGTGGGAGTGCTCCGAGGAGGAGTTGGTCGAGCTTTGTAAACCCTTCGGGAAGATCGTCAATACCAAGTGTAATGTGGGCGCCAATCGGAATCAGGCCTTCGTCGAATTCGTAAGTTCAGATCTTTCTCTTCCTCTTTTTTCGTTGTTGTTTGTTTCCTCAGAATATTATTTCAGTATCGGGCAGATCCGACGATTGTTTGGGGGGTTGAAATTCGTATGACATGTCTGCCTCTTTGCTAAATCCTACTTTGGTTGTGGCTGTATCTATCGAAATCGGGTTTCCTGGATATGGTGTTGGAATTTGAATTGGGCCTACGGTTATAAGTTTGGTCTTTAGAGTTCTCTTGCTTTTTTTTAGGGATTCATTCAACCTTTGGTTTTGATTTTTGTCCTGTTCATTTAAATTGCTGTAGTAGAGTGAGTCTGAGATTGTTAGAGAGTATTTTGGCGATAAATTCTACTAACCATAAGAATGTGGAACTTTTTTGTTTTCTTTCAATAACGGGAAATTATTATCTTTGTTATATTGTTACTACTGTTTAGCTCAGTTTGCTTTAAAAGCCATAAGATAGTGGACTTTACACAAACCCTGTTTGCATGTCCTCTTTTCACCTTAGCTCATCCGAACTTGCTTGTGCACCGTCAAGTTTTGTTAGTCTGTAGATAAAACATCTTTGTCCTATGATATTTGGTTATCCTTTTTGCAGTCAGACCTAAACCAGGCAATTCAAATGGTTTCGTACTATGCATCATCATCAGAGCCTGCACAGGTTCGTGGTAAAACTGTGTATATTCAGTACTCTAATCGGCATGAAATTGTCAACAACAAGAGTCCAGGAGATGTTCCTGGAAATGTATTGCTGGTCACCATTGAGGGTGTTGAAGCTGGTGATGTGACAATTGATGTTATCCACTTGGTAAGTGGTGTTAAGTGAAATATATTTCTTATTTTTGAAAAATCAGTTAATAGTTTCATTTGAGAGCATCTGAACATAGAAAAACAGGACAAATGAGCATTTTTTTGACAATTGGTGAATGTTCTGTTGAAGAAACATAAATATATTTTTAAGAGCCTAGCTGGTCATATAGGTGCACGCCACATTAGCCAAGGTGTTAGGTGGTGATGAAGGCACAAAGTTACATTTTTGTGTCTTTGCTTTTGTTCCATAATGAAAGTGCTACTCTTTATTCTTTCCAGAAACCAAAGAATATGTTATTTATTTCATGACCTTGTTGATGGTTTAACTGTGACTTCTAGCCAGCCGTGGAAATCCTTAGGGCAAAGCGAAATACCCTTTATTTTGAAACTATGCATTCTATCTCTGTTTTCATTTTTTTCTTAAAGATTTTATAGCTAATTTACCGTAGTATTATAAGTTAAATCAAATTGCTAACATCTATTTTCTTTTGAAATCCTGTACAAGAGTTGTGAAATGGCATACTTAGTACGCAATTTCATGGTAACCCTTCTGAAACTTTTCTTACTTTTGTTTGGAAGCTATCTAATTTCCATGGATTACTGCAGTGCTTTGGTGTGATCACCTTTCCCCTACTTAGATGCAGACTGATTATGTAAAATTTTGAGTCGATTTTATTTCAAAGCAATTGAAACAC
>JAOSBK010000001.1:29717889-29733416 GCA_027568895.1 Erythroxylum shatona | reverse complement strand
TGCTTTGTTTTTCGATTTATGCTTCCGCTGTCGATTCATCCGCTTCGCTATTTTTGCCTTCGATTCGATTTCGCGTTCGCCTCTTTGTTTCTCTTTCGTCCGCTTTTTCGTTAGCTTCGTTTTCGTTCCGTTCTTCGCTTATTTCGGTTGGGATCCAGTTTCCAGATCGGGTCCCAACATTTTGTCCCTCATAGAGTTAGGCATGAAATTTTCATTTTAGCTTAGGAATCGAATTTCAATTTAGGCCCTAAGAATGTCAATTTCAGGGGGGAAATTAGGGTGAAATTTTCAAAATCTGTTCGGAAGTAAGTGAAATGAGTTCGTGTTTGAGGTTTGACTTGGTAGGGAATTCCTCCCTCGTGGGATGCATGTCCAGATGTCACGTAGGACGTCGGACACGTGATCCACCGGGGCGGGGGTTCCAACATGTTTGGTCTTAAAGACCCGTTTACAACCTACTTGCTTTGCACCTTCCGGCAATTTCACTAATTCCCAGACTTTGTTGTCATCCATCGATTTTAACTCTTCTTTCATGGCATTGAACCATTTTTCAGAATTGTTACATTCCATGACCTATTTGAATGAGCCTGGATCTTTATCAATGCTCAAGTCACACTCATGTTTAAGTGAGTAAATTTGATAGTCACTTGAAATAGTTGGTCTTCTTTGCCTTACAGACCTTTGCATTGCTACTTCTTGTGGCATCACTTAGTCATTTGAAACTTGAACATCATTAGCTAGTTCTTCATTAATATGTTCAATTTGTGGAATTGGAACATTAATTTATTGTTCCAGTATATTGAGTATCCATGATGCAACAAGAGGAATAACAACCGGTGGTATGGCATTTGATGTAGTTGTTTCTGCTCGACTTGGAGTAGTTTCTACTTGACTCTCGTGAATATCCACTTTTCGTTGTTCTCCACTCCTACTGATTAGACCATTCTCAATGAACCGAGCGTTAGTAAACTCAACTATTCTCGTACTATGATTAGGATTATAAAATGTACCCCTTTGATTTTTCATGATAGCCGATGAAATAACCACTAATGGTTCTCGCATCAAGCTTCTTTTCATATGGATTATGCAGCCTTACTTCTACCGGACAACCCCAAATATGAAGGTGTCATAAACTAGGTTTCCTTCCTGTCCATAGTTCATAAAGTGTCTTAGGAATTGCCTTACTAGGAATCCTAATAAGTAGATATGCAACGGTCTTTAATGCATGCATCCAAAATGATAACAGTATATAACTATAACTTAACAAACTCCAAACCATATCTATAAGAGTACGATTATGCCTTTCAGCTACACCATTTTGTTGTGGTGTACCACGCATTAGATATTGTGCACATATGCCTCAACTTGCAAGAAGCTTTGCAAATGGACCTAGACATTGTCCATTTTCATCAAATTTTTCATAATATTCACCACCTCTATCAGGCGTCACTATCTTTACTTTTTTATCTAAATGCCTTTCTATTTCATTAATGAACATCTCTAGGATGTCCACAGATTGAGACTTCTCATGTAGCAAATAAATATAACCATATTGTGAGAAGTCATCAATAAAGGTAATGAAATATTTTTCATCGCCCTAAGAAGGAACGTCGAAAGGACCACAGATGTTAGTGTGTATTAATTAAAGTATTCACTACTTCTTGTGGTTGGATGCTTTAATATATGTTTGGTTTGCTTACTTTTAATGCAATCCACACATATATCCCAGTAAATAAAATCCAATGGAGGTAAGATGTCATTTTAAACTAACCTTTGTACCTTTTCCTTGGATGTATGACCTAATCTTTTATGCCATAAAAAGTAGAACATTCTTTATGTGCACTTTGTTTATTTCCTATAATATGGTCAACATAAAACAGAGATTTAGCAAAATCATCATCAAGATTGAAATGATATAAACAATCAATTAAAGTACAAGAACCATAATAGTAGTTGTGTTTATATAAAGAAAACACACAGTTTCCAATCTTAAAGTTAAAACCATCATCATCCAACTTTGCAATAGAAACTAAATTCCTAGCACAGTCAGGAACATAAAGACAATTTTTAGATCCAAGTGACACCCAGTGTCAAAGATCAATCTATACGTCCCAATGCTCTCTATTCGTGCCTTCAATATGTTTCCCATATATAAGAACTTTTCATTTTTGTTTATGGTCTGGATTGAAAGGAATCCCTATTTAACATGTTACACATGAGTAGTTGCACCATAATCTAACCACCAGATATTATTAGTCACTTCAATAAGATTTGATTCAAAAATACTGAGACATAGTATGTGATACACTTATATTTTTGTATATCATTAAGACTTAATTCAGAGTCAATTACGTTCATTTTACATTCATCTATAGCTGGTTTATCATGTTATAGCATTATTCAAAGTTCGTTGACGTAAAATGCATAAATGAAACAAAGAGACTCGAATTGCACAGTTTTTGGGATTTTGGCAAACTTGACCTTTAGTCGTTGTGGGATTTTTATCTCGCGATTGGTTTAGCCAAAAATTATGAAATTTCACATTTAAATTCACTCGTTGATGGATTGTTTGGGACCAATTATAGGTTTTTTCTGAGCTGGAATTCAGGAGAAATAAATTCCCAAACTTGCGTCAGATTTTTGGATCTCTGGAATGATCTTTTGACGATGTTTCAATCATAACTTATGACTCAGAAGGTGGAATTTAGTCATTCAAGTCTCAGATTGAATTTAATTCAATGACAAAGCTACTAATAAAATTTGAGCTCCCAAATCATCACCATTTTGTTTTATGCACTATCAAAATTGACCTTGAAAATTTGACAGGAATGTGTTTCATTGTATGTCTTTAAATTAGGTCAGCGACCTCATCAGTGTGTGGGGTATAAAAATTGAACTTTTTCTCTAGGTATAAGGGGAGCCTCCTCTGGGTTTTCTCTCAACTCCTAGCCAAAATTCTTCTTCTCTTGTTTTTTATTTTGGATGTAAATTCCTGGGAGAATTGGGTTGTAGATTCGTTTTATAAGGTATATGTAGCTAAGTTTTTATTTCAATTGTAAAGGGTAATACCCTTTGAACCTATATTAATTCATGAGGATTTAATCTTAATCAATTCTTGTGTTCGTCATTTCCAAACATGTGTTTGAATTCTGATCCTTTAATGGCTAATCTGAACTCGTAAATCTCAAAATCTAGAATTAAGGTTTATAAGGGACTTTTGGAGGCTATTTGATTAATTAATGGTAGTAGTTGCCAAATTAATTGATTTATAGCTAGGTTGTTGATAGTAGTTGTCAAACTTACTTTGAGAGAATTCGAACTTTGTCTTAAACTGATGATAGTAGTTGTCAATGTTTTCAAGGTAAGATCATTAAACCAACTATAGTAACGCTTATACGCAACATAGGTGGATTAGTAGTTATAAATCCTATGATTGTTTGCAAAGACTTGTTTTCTTAGTAGTTAAGAAGCATAAAATCAATAAGTTGGTGATTCATGATTATGTAAACACAGTACACAAATAATCCTAGAGTCTGATGAATGAATTAATTGGTTTCGTTGGCAAAATCCTTTGCAATTGAAGTTTCCGTAATTCTATTTTTTTATCCTAATCTTTCAATTCTAGTTTCTTTCAAATTTTGATTTAGCACTTGTTTAATTTCATGTTCTTTAAATTCTGAATTGCCAAGATCAACCCCACCCCCAATCATTTATTTTTATGCATTGGTTTGAGATCAATTTCATTGATTTCGTTTGGTTGTTGTTTGCATCAAGTCTGATTATGTTCGCGTTAGATTATCTTTTGATTTTTGTTTTCCATTAACTGATTATGTTTTCTGGTTGAGTTAATAGTTTGCATTCGATAATTAATCATTTAGGTTAGATTGCATTTTAGATATTAAATTTTTATTTCGTTTCTATTTTGTGTTGGTTTTCGTGAAAGAAATTTCGTTGACAAGTTGGACGATAGTTAGCATTCCATTATCAGATCTTTGAGGGAACGATCCCTACTCCTATATACTACTTGTTATTCATGTTGGGTTAATTTAAAAGGGTAACAACACTTTGTAAAATTTTGACACCGTTGTCAGGGATCTATCTAACGATTTGCTAACGTATTTTTCAACTCGTTTTGTTATTTATGTTTGTTTGTTTTGTAGGTTGCATGTCTAGCAGTTTTGAGCAGGAACTTTTATATGGATTGATCGAGCAATTCTACGAAGAGCAATCATTCTTCATCAATCGCACACCTTTGCGATCACCACTCCTTGAATCGTGCAAACTGTCTAAGGTGAAGGAGGAAGAACTTCCGAGTTTTGCAAACCTTTTCTAGTAGCCGGAGCATTCAGAAATAGAATTCGCAAATGTGGCAATTAATCTGTAGAGAACATTGAAGGAGTTTACTGCTCCTAACCTTGACAACCAGCCTTTTTTTTTAATTAATTTAGAGTATGCTAATTTTGAATTGAAGTTTGGTTTTATACATTTGTTGCCTGGTTTTAATGGTCTTGCAAGAGACGACCACATGCGCACCTCAAGGGGTTTCATATGGTATGCAATGGAATGAAACTGCAAGGTGTGGACGAGAATTTGGTTAAACTGAAAGCTTTTCCTTTCTCATTAAAAGGTTCGACCAAGGAATGGTTGTTTTCGATTCCCCCTAGTTCAGTAACACAATGGAACGATTTGAAGTGCATGTTCTTGGAGAAGTACTTTCCTACTTCACGAGTTGCAAATATTCGGAAGGAAATTTGTGGCATAAGACATATGCATGGTGAGACGTTTTCTGAGCATTGGAAAGGTTCGAGAAGTTGTGCTTACTATGCCCCCACCACCAAATTCCCGATCAGTTTCTCATTCAATACTTTTATGAGGGATTGACACCCTAAGATAAAAGTATCACTGACGCCACAAGTAGAGGGGCTTTGGTGGATAAGACGCCCGATGCTGCCTGTTACTTGATTTTAAATATGGCAGAAAATTCTAAACAGTTTGGCACATAAGGGGAATTCCACGCGAAACGCGTTAGTGAGGTAAGTAGTGTTTCATTAGAAAATAAAGTTGATGAACTAACCTCGCTAATGCGTGCTATGATGAGTGGTAGTGTGCAGTAAGTCAAGACATGTGGCATTTGTTCTCTTAATGGACATACTTCTAATTTGTGTCTGAAAATGGAGGATAACTCGACAGAATATTCCCATGTGATCGGTGGTGGATTCAAAGCGAATCCACAGCGTAAATATGATCCATTCTCGTCGATGTATAATCCGGGGTGGCGTGACCATCTGGATTTGCACTATTGAAACCCAAAGCAACTGATGAATAATAGAAGAAGAGTGCAAATGCCTCCTGGTTTCTAGAAAAATCAGACCTATGCCTCAAGGCCAAATCCTCAAAATTCGATTCCTTCTTCTTCTACTTCTAATTTTGAAATTTCTGATTTGAAGGAACTAATAAAAAATATGGCTACTAACACTGTTGCAATGCAGCAAAACTTCTTATCTTTTTAGTAAAAAACAGATGCGAGTATCCAAAATCTTGAGAAACAAATGGGCCAAATCGCATCTTTTATGAGTAAACTTGAAGCGCAAAATAGTGGCAGACTGCCCTCTCAACCCTTGCATCTAAAGGAATCTATCCAAGCTGTTGAGCTGCACAGCGGAAGGGCTATTGTTGAGAAGAAAAAGAAAAGGATTGTCTTAGACGAGGAACATGAACTTGAGACACATCCTAACCATGTTAAACAGCCCACGATCAAAAATTATAGGAATAAGTCAGATTCGGTTCCTTGGATTCCTGTGCAAAACAAAGCTTCTAACAAAATGCCAAAGGTAAATTCTAAACCTGCCAATTCTGATTTCCAACTGATGCCTCTGTTTCCTTTGAGTTCTAGGAGTTAAAAGGCTAAGCACGAGGAGAAAGAGAGGGGCATCTTCGATTTGTTCAAGAGGCTGGAGATCAACATTCCACTTATTGATGCACTTCGCCAAGTCCCAAAGTATACGAAGTTTTTGAAGGAACTTTGCACAACCAAACGCACCCATCGATTGAAAGGTTACGAGATGGTGAACATGGGCAAGGCTATTTTTGTTGTGATGAAATCGAATATCCCATCCAAGCGGAAAGACCCCGGTGAATTTGCCATTCCATGCATAATAGGTAACACCTCGTTTGAGAGAGCTTTGTGTGACTTAGGTCCATCCATTAGTGTGATGCCTAAACATGTGTATGATGCCTTAAGTCTTAAGCCTTTGCATATGACGAGTGTGGTTATACAGTTAGAGGATCGTTCCTTTGTTTATCCGCTTAGTTTGGTAGAGGACGTCTTGGTTAAAATAGGTGCTTTGCTAATTCCTTATGACTTTTATGTACTTGAAATGGATATGGACACTTTACACAAGAGTACAATTATTTTGTTTGGTAGACCTTTTCTAAAGACTGTTAGAAACAAGATTGATTGTGAACATGATCTACTTTCCATGAGTGTAGGAGATGATGTGGTTTAATTCAATATTAATAATGCTCTCCGATATCCACTTGATCATGTTTACTCGATTAATTGTCTAGGTGATATTGATGAGCTTGTATATAATCACTTTGAGTTAGAATTCAATAATGGTCTAGACTTGACATTGTGGTACGGTTTTGGAAGTGAGAATGTCAGTGACTTATAGTGGTAATTATGATGATGATATGCATGAATTGTGCTTGCATATGAAAGTCATTAATTCTATTTTTGCTTTGCGTGTACTTTCCCCCATTCCTTATGAGGTGGTCTTCATTGATCTTCCTGTATTGCATAAGAAACTTTTACCATTTATTATGCATGCACCTGAGCTTGAGTTGAAACCTTTGCCAAATAATCTTAAATATGTGTTTCTTGGTGATAACAATACTTAACCGGTTATTATTGCAAAGAATATAACTAGTGTGCAGGAGGAACAACTATTGAATGTTCTTCACAAACATAAGACGACCATAGGATGGATGTTGGCTGACATCAAAGTTATTAGTCATTTGATGTGTATGTATCGCATACTATTAGAGGAAAATTCAAATCCAACAAGGGAGATGCAGCGTCAACTCATTCCACCATTGATGGAGGTGGTAAAAACTGAATTAATTAAACTTTTGGATGCAGGTGTTATTTATCCGATCACTAATAGTAGATGGGTGGTGCCTATTCATATGGTTCCGAAGAAGATGGGGATCACTGTGGTGAGGAACAAAGACGATGAGCTTGTACCTCAAAGGGTACAAATTGGATGGCGCATGTGTGTGGGTTATAGGAAGTTAAATACGGCGACGCGTAAAGATCATTTCCCTTTGCCATTTATGGACCAGACGTTGGAGAAACTAGTAGGTAAATCTTTTTATTGATGGTTATAGTGGATACAATCAGATTTTGATCAATCCAAAGGATCAAGAAAAGACCACTTTCACGTGCCCTTTTGGCACATTTGCATATAGAAGGCTGCCCTTTGGGTTATGCACCACCCTTGTGACTTTTTAGCGATGCATGACGAGTATCTTTTTAGATTATGTTGAATGAATTATCAAAGTATTTATGGATGATTTTTCTATTTATGGTGATTTGTTTGATCATTGTCTTGAAAATCTATCTTTAGTGCTGAAAAGATGTATAGAAACTAACCTTGTTCTAAATTATGAGAAGTGTCATTTTATGGTTGGACAAGGAATTGTTTTAGGGAATGTGGTTTCTTCACATGGTTTAGAGGTCGATAAAGCGAAAAATTATATTATATTATCTTTGCCTTACCCCTCATACATGAGGGATGTTCGTTCTTTCCTTGTTCATGCAGGATTTTATCGACTCTTCATCAAGGATTTTTCAAAGATTGTCGTACCCCTTTGCAAGTTTTTGGCAAAGGATGTCAAATTTGTTTTTGACGATGCATGCAAACGGGCATTCTAAACTTTGAAACAAAGCCTCACATCTGCTCCCATCATCTGACCACCGAATTAGGAGCTTCCTTTTAAGATTATGTACGATGCAAGTGATTTTACCGTGGGAATAGTTATTGGACAGGGAGAGGGCAACTTTTTCACATCATTGCCTATGTTTCTCGCACTCTTGATGAAGCAGAACTCAACTACCATACGACCGAAAAAGAGCTATTTGTTGTTATGTTTTCTTTAGAAAAGTTTCGGTCATATTTATTGGGTACTAAAGTTTTTTTTATCATGTAGCCCTTAGGTACCTCATGCAGAAAAAGGAGACCAAACCAAGGCTTATCCGCTGGATTTTGCTTCTATAAGAATTTTATCTCAAAATTAGGGACAAAAAAGGTGCCGAGAATGTTGTTGCTAACCACTTGAGTAGATTGCATAATAATGATGCCAAAGCCAGATCTATTCTTTCCAAATTCCCTAATGAGAAGTTGTTTGCATTGACTTCCTCCTCGTTGCGGTCGTGGTACACTGATTTGGTTAATTTTCTAGTTGCTCACGAGCTACCCGCAGGTATGACAAAAGCCCAACGCAATAAATTTCGCACTGATTCTAGATTTTACTTTTGGGATAATCCATACCTATGGAAAATTTGTTCAGATCAAGTGATTAGGCCTTGTGTGCATCAAGATGAGTTTCATTCTATTTTAACTTTATGTCACACTTATTCTTATGGTGTCCACTTTGGTGCCAAGCACACAACACATAAGGTACTTGATAGTGGATTCTTTTGGCCTTCGTTGTTCAAAGATGCATTCGAATTTTGCAAGACATGTGATCGATGCCAAAAGGTAGGAAACATTACTCGTAATAATGAGATGCCACAAACTTTCTTATTATTTTATAAGGTTTTTGATGTTTGGGGCATTGATTTTATGGGTTCTTTTCCTTTATTTAATGAAAATTTATACATCCTTCTTATAGTCGATTATGTATCTAAGTGGGTCGAGGCATTAGCAACCAAATCTAATGATGTTACTGCTGTCGTCAATTTTATGAAGTCTAACATTTTTCACAGGTATGGCATTCTCAAAGTGATCATTAGTGACCGAGGAGCCCACTTCTGCAACCGATCTTTCAAGGTCTTGCTGAAAAAGTTCTATGTCGTCCGTCAAACTTCAACCACCTACCATCCGCAGACGAATGGTCAAGAAGAATTATCAACCTGTGAAATCAAGTCTATCCTTGAGAAGACTGTGTAACCTAATCAAAAAGATTGGAGTCGGTTAGGTGATGCACTGTGGGCTTATCGCACTGCATATAAATCACCTATAAGCATGTTGCCTTTTAGGATAGTTTATGGAAAGAATTGTCATCTTCCCGTAGAGTTTAAACATCACACATTTTAGGATATTAAATAGTGTAACTTAGATTATGACAATGTCGGAATTCATCGCAAGTTACAACTGTAAGAACTCAAGGAGTTACAGAATGATGCATATGAGAATGCGCGAATTGTAAAGGAAATGGCAAAAGCTTACCATGATAGAATGGTTGGAAGTAAGGAATTTTTGGTGGGTTAGGAAGTTCTTCTCTTCCAATCACGTCTCAAGCTCTTTCTTGGTAAGTTACGTTCTCGATGGTATGGTCCTATTGTTGTTACTAATGTATTTCCACATGGTGCTGTTGAGATTTGTGACATAGGTAACAACTGAAGTTTCAAAGTTAACAGCAATCGATTGAAGCTTTTTTATGAAGGTTTCAAGGGAATTCAGACAGAGAAAGTGGCTGTGGACATGTCAAACAATGGAGAATGATGCGCACAGAATGTCGAGCTAACGACTATAACCAAAAGCACTTAACTGGAGGCAACACATTAGAGATAAATCAGATTTGATTTCTTCTTTCTCTTCTTTTTCATTTCAGTTTTTCTTACTTTTTCTAGGTTTCGAATTCTTTTTCCTTTTTCAAATTTGGTGTGAATCTTCCTTCTTGCATTTACTTTAACATTGAGAACAATGTTGTGTTTAAGTGTGGGGGTCAAACTTTAATTTTTTCTAGGTTACAATTTTTAAATTTTAGGGTAGTTTAGGTTTAGATTTATGTTGTATTTTGAGGGGCAAATTGCTGTATCTTCTTTCTCTTGCTTGAACTTGAAAAAAATTTCATATTAGTTGCATGTTTTACATAAACTATAAAATTTTTAAAAAAATTCAAAAATTACTACAATATTTTCTGTTTTTCTTACATCTTAAGTGTGTTAGCTTTCTTTCGAATTCCCAATCTTTGAATGATTTCAAGTATTATGTGTGAGATTTGGTTAATAATGATGAATGCATAAAATTGATGAATGGGTTTTCATGTAAAACTTGAGCTTTCTAGATAGTAGAGTGACCTTGAAACTATGTTGTATTGACTTAATAGATGACCTATGTGAGCTCTTGTGCCTTCAACATTATTTTTTGTTGTGTGCATTCTTTCAATGGTATAATTCTCTAGAACTTGCTTAATATCTTGACTTAGCATGCTTGCATAAACATGATAAAGGCATTTAAGTTAAACCACTTGAACTTAAAAGGCCATCCTAAAACATGATTTCTATTAGAAAGCCCCCCTTGAGCTTTTATCTTTTTCTTTGTTTTCCACATTATTAACTTATCCTTGATCTCATTTTTGTACTCTATACCCTATGGCCAAGGTTAGTAGAGCATCTATTTGGCAAAGTCGAAGATGTGAGCTGCTTGACATATGATGACGTGGTAGTAATCTGAATGTTCTACTGTGAAAAAAATAAAAAACAAAAAAAAGAGAGAAAGATTTTCTACTGTAAAAAAAAGAAAAATGTTTCCCAAGTGTTTCGAATTATATACTTGTCTATGGGAAATCCAAACGGAATGAAAAAAAGTGGAATTGTTTGTGTTTAATTTGCATAAATATGTGCCTGGATGCATACATGTACATGAATTCTATGATATTTTGTATAGCTCTATTGCCTTTGCTTTAGGCTTCTCTTATCTTTCTTTTACCTCACCTTTAGTCAAGCCCCATTACAACCATTTTAAAGACCTTTTGATTTGTGTATAGTATATGTGCACTTGGATAATGTTTTCAAGATTGAAAAGCAAACATATGGTAGAATGTATTTGTTGATCGAATTTTGAGAGTCACACATTTAAGACTTATTATTTGTTGATCGAATTTTTGAGTGTTGGAGTGAATATCAATGAGAGGACTTATTATTTAGATATGGAATAGATTTCCGTTAACTCTATTATGCTAGATTAGTTCGACTGTTACATTTAAACTGAGTTAATTGATTTTATGTTTGATCGTGCTGAACCGAATTCTAGTTATCATGCTTGAATTAATTGATATGGTTGGGGATCTGATTTGAATGCTGCATACTTAAGTATTTTTCTTCGCATTGCATGTTTTTGTTTTTCTGCACTTTGTTTTTCAGGTTTTCTGTAGTTCTACTTTCTGTTCTTTTCCTCGGTGACTATGCAAGTTAATTGGAATGGAGAACTCAGTGACACTTTTAATTCTACTAGAGGCATTTGACAAGGAGATCCTCTATCGCCATATCTCTTTGTGCTTTGTATGGAACAACTAAGCGATCTGATCAACTCCTCTATATCCCAAGGCAAATGGAAACCTATCCAATTAAGCAAAGGAGGGCCGCGTATCTTCCACCTATTCTTTGTCGATGATCTCATTATTTTCTCGAAAGCTTCTATTGAACAGGTGTCTATTATTCGCGACACTCTCCATACCTATTGCTCAGCTTTTGGACAGAGGGCCAACCAAGACAAATCCCGCTGCTTTTTTTCCAAAAATATGCCTCACTCGACGACGCACCATTTAAGTAGTGAACTGGGATTCAAACAAACAAAAGATCTCAGCCGGTACCTAAGAGTGCCTCTTCTGTATGAGCGGGTTAATAAAAGGACATACCAACATATCCTAGACAAGGCTTAGTAACGACTCTCGAGGTAGACAGGCAATCTTTTGTCTCTCGCAGGCCGAGTCACTTTAACTCAATCTGTACTTGCAACGCTTCCCATCTATATCATGCAAACGGTTCGACTATCCGGGCATCTTTGTGACGAGTTAGAAAAAATTATCTGTCAGTTCTTGTGGGGCTCGACTCAAGGCAATCAAAGGATCAATCTGGTCAAATGGGACACGGTCTGTCAACCTAAAGCTACAAGAGGACTAGGTCTTCGGAAAATTCGTGAGACTAATGATGCCCTACTAACTAAACTAGGGTGGACAATGGTTTCTCAGCCACAAAAGCTCTGGGTAAGAATTCTTGCAGCCAAAATATAATTTTGATACTAACAATATTCCCTCTTCGCTTGTTGATACAGGTGGTTCGATGGTTTGGAAGAGCATCAAAGCTACGTGGCACCAAGTGATGCAGGGTAAGAAATGGGCGATTTGTGATGGTACTAGGACTCGATTCTGGCTAGACCCATGGGCTGGAGATTGGGGTCCTCTCATTTCCCATGCAGTGGCACACATCCCCCAAGCATACCTGGATCTTCGCATCCACCAATTTGTGGACAGTGAAGGACAATGGCAATGGGATGCTTTCCAAAATAGCCTTCCCGCTTCGATTTACTTGACCATTGCCAGTATTTTACCACCTTAGCCCTACCTCATCCCCGACAAGAAAACCTGGGGAAAGATGCCCAATGGGCAATTCACCATTGCATCTGCTTATTACATGATTATGGAGCAAGACGACCATCCGAAAATCAAATTCTGGAAGGCAATTTGGCAATGGCAAGGCCCACAATGAATTAGATCATTCCTTTGGCTCCTATCACATGACCGATTGTTTTTTAATCAACAATGGGTTCGGAAACGGCCAACGACAGATGCTAGCTGCTCACATTGCCTATCGGAAGAAACATCTCTTCATGTCATCCGTAACTGTCCTAAAGCTAGACAACTGTGGAGTATGTTCCCTGCACACGCAGTCTCCCTGGACTTCTACAACTTGCCGACTTAGGAGTGGCTCACTCGGCATCTACAATCACACTGAGTTTTTCATAGGTTGGAGTGGTCAACAGTTTTCGGTGTTGCTTGCTGGTTTTTATGATCTTGGAGAAATAAGACCTTTTTTTAATCTTGGCCAACTTCCCCAATGCATCAGGTTCTAGAGCATGTCCATCAGATCAATAGGGCAATGGCTTGGCACAGTCGAGCAAATCTGATTCCTCACCCTCAGAGTGAACACCTCCTAGACTGGTAAAAACCTCTTCCATGATGGGTTCGGTTAAATAGATGTGCTAATTGGCTTGCTAATTATGCGGAACGTTTTGAGCTTGGGACAACTACTCTTACGTTTACATCTCTAAGGTGCCCCTCCATCCTCCTTGAGAATATGCCGGGGGTGTATTGCCCCTTGTTTGTGTTTCTTTCCTTGTATACCAAAAAAAAAAGGCAGAAGCTGCTGAAACCATGTAACCTTCCCCAAAGCTTGAGAATTTTAACTTGTTGATCATCGTTACCATCATAACATGTAGTAAGTTCCTCTCCTTTTGTAATTTTTTAGATTCTTATCATTTGCAACTTAAAAGATAGAGATTGCCAGTTTACTATAATGAGTGCATTGCAATCTTTCACGTCTTGAAATCAAGCATGGATTTTATATTTGACAGACCTAAATCAGCTTGATTGGGATTTCTATGGTCTCAAGGCAGTTTCAAATAAGCAAGTTGAAGCTGATTGAGATGAGAGTCATTTACTATTCAGGTGAAAAGGGATAATAGATATTATTTTAGAATATATGTTCATCGGGCACTATCGCAATCGATCTCCCTAACTGCAACTTCATGTTTCTGTAATGTAACCAAGTCTATAAAGAAAAATGTATGAAGCATCATTTACCTGTTCTTGTGATAAGAAAATCACATGAAATTGAAGGAATTTTTCTATATGGAAGCATCTCAATTGGAAATTAGGGAATGTCATTGATTCAATTTTAAATTCAGGTTCTTACAGTTCACTAACTCAATACCACCCTTCAATCCCAAGTTTGAGAGAACTCTCCACAAATCTTCAGCAACTGTGAACCCCATTTGCATCAAAGACATCAAAAGTATCTTTGACTTCCTCCAAACTTGGTTTGGTCTCATCATTAGCATTTACACATACACGTACAAGTTCATTTTGTCTATTCATCATAAGCTCCAAGGTTTGTATTCCAATAGCAGTTTAAAAGCCGATGAATCACTTGGGTTTTAATTGTTTTAATTAAAAGTAAACAATTAATCTATCAATTAATTATTTTAAATAAATTAATTTGATGCTTTATTTGCATTGTTAGATAATTGAGAATTGTTTCAGTAAATGTTAGACTAAGTGGAAACAACATTTCATTCAGATCATGCAAGTGACTTACCCCACAACTCTCTAATAAAGGAATACAAAGTGAATGTCAGCTTGCAGTAAAGCTGCTACATAACACTTCCATACTTCCATGTCAAAGTCAAAAATTTCTAACCTGTTCATTTGCAAGCAAGGAATGATGTACATTATAAATGATCTTCGAGGACAAAGTACAATTAGGCACTTATGCTGGTTGTGCACATTGAAGGAACCTAACTTCTGTTATATAATAGCATAGATACTGGATTGAATTCAATACAAAAGATATCATTTTGGGCAATCTATGGATGATTTTAAATATGACAGAACCCAAAGTCAAGTGAGTCTAGCTCGAGTCACTGTAACAACCTGCAATTCAGAAAACGCTGGAGCTCTTAGCCCTTGATCTTTAACATTGTCAGTTAGGTTAAGCACTAAAATTTTACTCCACTTATTGACCCCGCCGATATTCCAATTGCTTGGTATTCTCCTGCAAAATCTGCAAAAACCCAAAATTAACTCAAATTATATACTTGTTCCGAAATTTATGTACTTTTTTTAGATTAACCAGTTCATCCAATATAAGGAATTTTGTGGTGAAGATAAATTACTTCCATCATATTCAAAGTAAATTAAGAAACATATTGCTTACTTCTCGGATGTAATTTGCTACAGCCTTGCAGCCTTCTACAGCAAGTTGCATTACATTTTCAAATATATCAATTGGCAACTTAGCATCCATCTGCATCAGAACCATAAAAAATGAATTCTCAACAAGTTGAAAGAGCAACATAACAGAGACAGATGGATGGGGATGAAGCAGCTCTAACCTTCCTCATAAGTAATAGGAAATAAGATAAGAGGCTAAACATAGTAGGAAAATTGTAACCTTTGAAAAAGCCAGACAATTTCCTCCAGAAGCTACATAAATAGACACATATTGAAGTAGCCTCTACAAGGTTTGTTCAAGGCACAAGAAACCCCACAGTGTTTTCTTTCATATCTCTCTCACTTCCCACCAATCACTATTTTTCACTTACATTACTTTTGGCTAGAGAAGGGAACATATGATCAATTTTAGAAGTGACATGAGACTATATTGCTCACAATACATGAATCACTGCCAAAGGTTAATGATAAGTCAAAATTATTTATAGACGATCTTGGGAAGATTTGG
Organism: Erythroxylum shatona; assembly: GCA_027568895.1. Lineage (NCBI taxonomy): Eukaryota > Viridiplantae > Streptophyta > Magnoliopsida > Malpighiales > Erythroxylaceae > Erythroxylum > Erythroxylum shatona. The sequence goes on along the minus strand of JAOSBK010000001.1, from coordinate 29,717,950 downwards.
AATTAATTTGACTTATTTCCTTGTGGATTTGAAGTTTTATGCAGTTAATTCTCTCACATTC
>JAOSBK010000001.1:29694601-29714555 GCA_027568895.1 Erythroxylum shatona | reverse complement strand
ACTCACATTTGCTGTGTTCCAAAGAAATAGACAAGTACTTTCTTCCAATCAGGTTTAAAGCCCCACTTCCCCGCTCACTTACCATACAGAAATGCAAAACCAAAAATCTAGAATCGCAGAAACGCGGAAAAATGCAGAGAAACAAAAAAGAATGATAAACGCAGAAAAAAATCAGATGTTGATGGAAAATGCGAACCGGGAAAACCAGAAAAATAACACAATCCGATGAAAACAACTTTCAATACATTCAGAAAAATATCAAATCAGTTTCAAAAACTCACCTGGTGAAAAGCCCAAGCTTAATTTCGCTTTCTGCATGGATAGAAAAGGGGGAAGTTAGCAAAATTTTCAATTTTGCAGAAGAATAACAAACCCAGAAAAAGTATCTTACATTATGCAACAAAAATTCGCACGAACAAAGAAGCAAGAGAGAGCGAGAAGAGATAGTTAGGGAAGTATGAGAGAAGAGAACAACGAAGGAGCAGGGGAGAGAGAGAGACGAGCTGAGTTAGGTGCGTAAGAGAGAATAGAGGAGAGTTACAGGAGGGAGCTTATACGAGGAGGAAATGAAAACCTGTTGTGTTTTCTTGACAAGAATTGCCATGAAATATTATAATCAATCAAGGTAATTTGGTAATGTATATGTTTGAGATGACACATAACAATTTTCATTTGTTTCCAAATTGTAAACATTTTTTAAGTTTAACTTCAAAAAATTATAGTAAGTTAATAATGTCCATAAATTATCCTAAAATCGCTTAGTACATGTATTCCGATGAATCATTGTTTAGGATGTATCATTCATTACTTTTTTCTAAGTTGTTAATCATATTATATTGAAGGAGTCATGGTAATACCCTTCCATTCGATTTAATTAGTGGGTAAAACATGTTTATTATTTGGTAATGTATAAGGTTGAGATGACACATAACAATTTTCATTTCTTTCCAAATTGTAAACATTTTGCAAGTTTAACTTAAAAAAATTATACTAAGCTATTAATGTTAATAAATTATCCTACAATCACTTAGTAGATGCATCCCGATGAATGATTGTTTAAGATGTATCATTCATTATTTTTTTCTAATTTGTTAATCGTATTATATTGAAGGAGTCATAGTAATTTTGAACTAACCATTGCATTACCTCCCAAACCAAAACTAATAGTTAATGATATGTTCTCAACATGCATAAAAAACCAAGTTGTAGAAGTATCAAACTTTGTGACAATCACTCAATTTAAAATATGGAGCATAAAATTTCAATGCTAATTATAAGCTTAAAAGCTAACAATTTCAAATAACATGTATTGGAACATATTTCATTCTTAAAAAATCAATCATCATAAGCAATTAATCCATATTTAGTAGGGAAGAAGTCAACCATTCATGCATGTTTTCTAAATCAATCATTCATGAAATTCAGAAAAGGCTAAACACAAACTCAATCTTCCACTTTTCTGACATTAACAATCCATGCATAAACTCAAATTCACAATCCATACACAAACTCAATCTTTCACTTTTCCTACATTCACAATCCATACACAAACTCAAATATGATATTCACAATCCATACACAAACTCAAAAAAAAATTCATAAACAAACTCAATCTTGAACTTCGACACTCACAATCTATACATACAACACTTTCTCATGCCCATACACAAACTCAATCTTCCACTTTGACATTCACAATCCATGCACACTCAAAAAAAGTTTAAAGATCAAACTCAATATGTATCCTTCGGCTTTCGCAACTCAAGCATACAACACTTCCTTATGCCCATATAGAAACTCAATCCCATACACAAACATTTACACATAAATCATTTTGTACATGAAACTTACTCCAAATCAACCACCAACATCAACCACAATTTGATATTTCTATACAAAAATGAAAGGTAGAAACATGGGCATACCATGATCAAAAGCATAGCTTCACAGCCGGAGAAGACAACAGCAATGGTCAGAAAAGACGCGGCAATTGGACGAAGATGATAACTGCAAACGTGGACGACAGAGAACAATAGCATATCTGGAGAACAAAGCAGGAAGGTCGGGTTAGGGGGTGAAGGTTTTTAAGGGTAACAAAATGATGTCGTTTGGCTTTTATTCTTAAAAATGTTGAATAGAACCAGACAACGGACGACAACCTATAGATAGCCAATTTACTGACGGATTACTGAACAAAATTTTAGTCGATAAATTGAAAACATTTTGTGCCAGCTTTTTCCACCTTCTTTATCAACAGTAGTTAATTACTATCACTAAACACCATCATGCACTCATTTTTCTCCAATTTTAGCGACGGATTTTTCTACCATCAGTAGTTGAAATTTTTTTAGACAAGTTTTTCGATAGGTATATGATTTTCTTCGGTAATTGGCAACAATTTTTTTAGCGTTCACAATTTTTTGTGGGTAATTGGATGATTTCTTATAGTGAAGGTTGAAGAATGGAAATAGGTGTCCATCGCTAGAAGTTGTGAAAATGAGAAAATGTTTGTATTGAAAGGTTTACTTATCTTTTTTTCGTAAAATGAAGAATTTAGTGTAATGTATAACCATTTCTATGCTTTCAACTTAGATAAGAATATTTTATAGTGTACATTAATATGATATATATTTCTTAGCATGATGGGAGGATGTATTGTTCTGGTCGAATTTTCACATTAGCCAAATGCTTACAACACTTCCTCATGCCCATATAGAAACTCAGTCCCATACACAAACATTTACACATAAATCATTTTGTACATGAAACTAACTCCAAATCAAGCACAAGCATCAACCACAGTTTGACATTTCGCCAGAAAAATGAAAGGCAGAAACATCAATATACCTTGACCAAAAGCACAACTCCATGGTTGGAGAAGGCGATAACAACGGCTAGACAAGACAAGGCAACTGGACGAAGAAGACAACGACGAATGCGAATGACAGAGAATAGCGGTAGATCTGGAGAGCAAAGGAGAGGGAGGTCACGGGGGGTTGGGGGTGTCTGAGGAAGATTTTTAAGGGTAACGAAATGACATCATTTCTTTTTTGTTCTTAAAAACGTTGAACAGAACCAGACGATAGACAACGATGTATAGATAGCCAATTTATCGATGGATTATCGACGAAAATTTTTGTCGGTAAATTGAAAACATTTTACACTAGCATTTCCCCCCTTATTTACTGACGGTAGTTAATTACTGTCGCTAAACACCATCGTGTACTCTTTTTCCTCCAATTTTAGCGACAAATTTTGCTACCATCGGTAGTTGAAATTTTTTTGAACAAGTTTTTCGACAGGTATACGGTTTCCATTGATAATTGGCAACGGTTTCTTTACCGTTGCCAATTTTATGTCGATAATTGGATGATTTCTTGTATTGAAGGTTGAAGAAAGGAAATAGGTGTCCATCATTAGAAGCTGTGCAAATGAGAAAATCTTCGTATTGAATGGTTTACTTATCTTTTTCCATAAAATGAAGAATTTGGTGTAATGTATAACCATTTCTATGCTTTAAACTTAGATAACAATATTTTATAGTGTATATTAATATGATATATATTTCTGAGCATGATGGGACGATGTATTATTCTAGTTAATTTTTACATTAGTTAAAATGCTTTATATATAAATTAATCCTACTACTTAAAAATAGAGGTAAAAAAATTTTTTAATTAAACAAAGATACAGAAAGTGTATTGATATAATAAATTGAAATATTTAAATGGAATAAAGTTTCACAGCAAACTTTAATTAATCGAACCGTACATATCTTTGGTGCACTTTTTTATAGGTACCTAGTTTTGTGAAAATTCCTACTTCCAAGAAAATATTTTTGAACTATATATCTCAATTCACAAATGAAAAGCAAAGAGATCACTATTATTAGCTTATTTTGTGATGCACCCTAATAATCATCTCCAACAATTAGAGTACGTACAAACTGCTAATTACATAACCCGTTAACCATATATGCACTGTCTATCCAAAGTATGAAAGAATGTGTCTAAGCTATTTCAAAACTCCATATCAGCTTGTGAAAGGGAAAAGTGATCAATGGACCAAGCAACATCTATTTACATGACTAAGCAATAAACTTGTGAGAATTATATAACTCCTATCGAACTTCATCCTTATGCCTCAGATCAAGTGAATAATTTGGCATACAGTCTATTATTGGTTTGATTCCTTTCCCTGTATGAAATGACCAATACCTGCTGTCAGTGCGAACAAATATACGCATTTTGGTGTTATTAGGGATTAATTATGTTAAAGCTGAAAAATATTAAGTCTTGCATAAAGGTCCAAGAGAATGTCAATTGTCAAACTAGAATGTTGTGCCCTTTCTATCTTTAATGTATTGCTTGATATAAGAATGCACAAAATATTTGGTTCATAATATTTTTTGAAAAGTATAGGATTGAGTACTTTGTTTAGCCACATATCAAATGCTTCTTTGTTTGACATGAAACATATACACCCATTTCACCTAAAGACTCTCCTTATCATAGCAAATCCTCCGTAGCTTTTTAGCTAACAATACCTTACTCATTCTACTAGCTAAGTTGATACCTAATCCACCATATTCTTTGGGTAAACAAATGGCACACACCATTTGATCTTGGAGGTCTTATTACGACTAAAATTTTGTCCATGCCTGACCGCGCATCGTTACGCTAGTCAAAATTAAAATAACTAGACTACTACTGTAGCAGTGGTGAGTCTAGGTCGATCCCACAAAAAGTGTGTGTAAAGTTTATGAAATGAAATTAATCGGTGTTTAGGAAAAAGGGGGGGTTTTGATCTTGAAAGATGAAAATGAAATAAAACTAACTAATAAAAACAAATTAAAGAAAACATGCAATAAAATGAAAATGTGGGGAATTCGATAGGGACCCGGTTCCTTGGTTCAATCCCGGCCTACACCCTAGCTAAGCATATTTTATTAATTTGTTATTCTTTAACCTCTCCTAGAAACTATTAATCGTGGGTTGAAAATTAACCCGAGTTTTTCCTTAGGTTTTGTTTAATCAAGATACGATCATTAATTAAACCTAACCACCGAACAACCTAGAATACGATCTCTAGATTTAATTAGGCGGTAGTATTATGAATTAGGAAAACCAATTAATCAAGGAAATAACTACAGACGATGCGTCATTTAACCTAGGTCATGTTATCCCTAATGATTACGAATCATTAGTCGCTACACATGAATTTTAATATAACAATTACGGATTATATCAAAATTCTAACAAGGAGTTTGAAATTAATGATTCAATGAACGCATTAAAATCATCAATTCACAATGCCCGATGGGTTTATACACAAATAACCGAATAATAACGAAAATCCGATTATCCATACACAAAGCCCAAATCAATTAAAATAGGATAACACAATCAATTCCTAATGAGAGAAATAAACAACAAAATAATAAAATAATACTTAACCTGGGTTGTCGGCGTCGATATTACCTCCAAAACAGTGTCGGGATATTTAGCCATTCATAGGTATTTTCTGACAAATAGCTTTAACCCCATTCCCATTTTAATCCCTTTGATTTCTCGTTACTGCCGTAAGCTTAATCTCCACTGTAGCAGTGAGTGTTGCGTGATTTTATTTCCTAGTATACTCTCCTGCTGTGCATGAAACGAGCGTTTTGTAGCTCTCCCCTGCGTATGCGTCACTGTCTGATTCAACTCTTCTCTTCACTGTGCGTTGATGGGACCATTAAAGATCACCCATCAACTTAAAACATTGCTCTCCTCTCTCCAGCGCCACACTCTGCTTTATTCCTCTCCTATTCAATGACAAGACAAATAAACTTTCAACCCTTTAAAACCTCAGCTGCTCACGCCTCTCTTGTTCTGCCTTCGAAACGACGCTGGTCCTATGCTTCCACACTGGCATTTTTTTCTCCTGCGACGTCGTTCCTCGCGTGCCGCTAGCCTTATGCTCACACTCCTGCATAACGCTGCATTTCACGCAGTGTTAACGCATGCATGAAACGCATGCATCACGCAGCCACCAAACTCTTTTTTTTTCTTTTTTTTAATTGCTTTCAACTGCTTGCATTTGAAATTTTCTTTCTTTCTCTGTCTTCCATTTTTCATCTTTTAATTTTCATTTTTTTACTCCATGAAGACAAGCAAGAATTGATCTTCGGAAAATGTCTCACATTAGGTACTTTTGACTCACTTTAATTTCTTTGCTCCCATATTGTACCTAAAATCAAATATGAATTAAAGTGAGTATCTTAAGCATTTTTATGTCAATAATTGCTAAGTGTAAATGATTAAAAATATTGACAATTAAACACATATCAGTGTGGTGTTGGGGGGAATGCTATCATCTATATTTATCAAATAGAAATCTGTGGGAAACATTAATTTATTCACCTACATTAGAACATCCTCAACCATTCCATCAGGGTAAGAATTAGTGCAATTTGCCAGTTGTATGATAATATTAGTTTCGTTTAAAATTCCTAGTCTAAAGAAACAGAGATAGAATGAGGTATAGCATTAATTGATACTCCTAAATTTAGTATGACTCTCGTAATTATAGTGTTACCAATCTTATAGGGAATTGAAAACATACCAAGATCCTTGCACTTAAGAGGTAATTACTTTTTGATTACTATATAAACATTCTTACCCATCATGATCTTCTTAATACCTCTTAACTTTCTCTTTTTAGAACATAATTCCTTAATTAATTTTTCATACCTTGGCAACTACTTGAATACATCTACCAAAGGTAAATTTACTTCCATCGTTTAAAAAGTCTATAAGTTCTCCTTGTCCTTTTCCTCCTTGTTTGACCTTGTAAACCTGCTAGGAAAACATAAGAGGTTATTCCTAACCATATTGAGAGATTTATAATTTACCTTTGAACTAAATGAGGGATCTCTTTCTTATCTTAACTCCTTTTCAATTTCCTCTTCATTGGCTATCTTATTTGTAGTCCTCTTCAGGCCCTCAAGCTTCCTACCACTCTGCAAGTTAATTACCGTAAATTTTTTTAGCTTTATCTCATGTTGCTATGACAATTCTTCTCTACTTTAAGCTTCTAAGCAGTTGATAGAAATAGTCATTTGACTAACATAGTTTTCCACATTTTGAATGTTAGACCTTGTCTCTTGAAATTGAGATCTTCTCTCCTGCTGAAACTGCTTCACATCTTTTTAGAATTGTAATGTAATAATAGTAAGAGACTTAACCATATCCTTTAATGACATACTTGAATTAGAGGATGAGGCTTATTGTTTAGGCTGAAATTGCTATGCACCTTACGAACTATTTAGGAAGTATTTTTGTTACCTATTCCCTCAATAACTCAGGTTTAGATGATCTTTCCAACTTGGGTTATAGGTATGGGAATATGGATTGTACTATTTGGAAAATTTTCCTCCTAAAGCATTAATATACTCCATTCGAATATTGACACATATTATATAAACTTTCACTTATGCTTACCCTATAGCAATATGTCTGAGAAAGAATGTTAGTTCATCTAAACAATATTTTATTGATGAATTGTTTACCTTATTTACTCGAAAACGTTATAATGAACACAAAATGATTATGAGTTTATTGCAATATGCTTAATAAGATCCCTGCTACATCTACTAAAATATGAATTGGCAATAATCCTTCATATGAATATTGGATAAGGAGTTACTCTGTGATATTATGATGAGGGAAGCTGAAACATAACTTTTTGAAGTGCTCTTAATATTCGAAGAGGGATTCTCTATGATGTTTTATCTTAGAAATTTCTTTCCTTACGCTTGTTTTCTTTAATGCTGGAAAATACTTCTCTAAAAATAGTCTTTTCATTTTATTCCATATGGCAGCACCCCCAGTAGGCAAAAACAATCCAATATTTTGTTACATCTTTTAGTGAGAACAAAGCTCTCAATATGATTTTCTCTTCCATTACCTTTAGAGGTTTCATATTAAGATAAACCACATCAAGCTCTTTAAGAGTCTTATAAAAATTGTATCAAAGTAGATTTAAGAACAAAAGTAATATGCTTAAAAAAATTTGGGAAAGTAATGCATAGAGGTTTTTTAAGTAAGGTAGCCAATATCTTTGAAGTTCTTTGATTGGCCATAAATTTTTTAAATTTAATTCCTTACTCTATTACTTGGGCAATCATCAAAATGTCTTTTCAATCTCTAGATTAAATTTTAAAGGATTTTGATGAGGAGACCTTGTTAATGTCATGCACAAACATTAATGAGCCTAAAAAGATCAAGAAAAAAATATAAAAACCAATTATAAACAAATATATTTGCAATACACTAACTAATATAAAAAAATCAATTCCAATACCCGAAAATGGTGCCAAAATTTCTTGGTACGTATTGAACAAAGTGGAAAATAAAACCCAACTTTGCATGTATGAACTTATAGTAATGATAAGAAGGATTGTACCCACAGAGAGTGTAAGATTAGTTTTTGTTCCTTTTAGTTGAATTTAATTGATGCAATAAAATAAATTTAAACTATGGAAGACAAATCAATTCAAACAATATAAAATTACAAGGATTAATTAATTTTTTTGTGTAGCTCTTAGTTCATTATTAACCTTTTCATGATTATGCATAATTAATCGTGACATTGTTCTCGTACCTCTCTTTGAAGCTATTAATAGTAGGTTAATAAAATTTTATATTAATCCCAATTTTTTCTTAGATTGTAACTAATTAAAACAAATTCTTTAATTTGGTCTAGCTATTAAACAACCAAGAATAAGCTCTGCAGATTTAGTGTTATACTCGTATTATAGATTAGGAAAATAGGTTAATCTAAGAAAAAACCATGTCAGTTGGGATCTTTTAAGTTATTCTATATTATCTGTAATGATGCATAACCATTAGGTCTAGCTATTAAACAAACCTAGTGATTCTATATCATATTTACAATAATTACATATTACAATTTTAATTATGGCAATGAATCCATACATGAATAATTTAGCTGGCCTATGCAAATCATTTCATACATAAATCCTGAACATTAAACATAGAATAACATAACACTAACACAACAAAAACATCAATATTTAGTGAGAGTCTCACAAAAATGCGAGGTCTAAAGAAGTCCTGTAATACGAAGCCTTACCTTTACTTGGTAGAGATGTTGTATCTGATAGACCCATTTGGAAAACATAAAATAACATAGTATATTGATTAAGAGACTAGTTTCTTTCTTATTCTTTTCTTAAACTTCTTGAACTCAACAAACTCCTTCAATTTTTATCTTGAAAAAGTAACCAACCTAAATCTATTAAAATCATTAACATATAGTATAACAATTTCTTTCAATTTAGTGACATCTCACTTATTAACCATATATTTTTTAATAAAATAATTTCATCCTAAACTTCTCTATGCATGATTCTCCTTTAAAGTGAAATCTTTTTTGTTTCCTAAATGGTAAGACTAATAAGCTATATTTGGTTTTATAAACTTAACTAGAGTTTTAATAAATCTATTTTCACTCATTTATTTAATGTGATCTCACTGGCATGTCTAAGTAAATTAGGCTTCATGGTAGAGTCCTCAATAAAAGCAACATTTTTTAAATTTACCAAGTTTCTTTTTTTTTACCTACATCTATGCTTCTGACATTAAAACTATAACAAAATTAGTCTTTATACTTGCTACTATCAATTCTGTTACCTTCTTTCTAACTATGACATGCTCATCCTTGAAAAAATTCATAAAAATATTTTGAAGTAACTGACCAACATAACAAATTTCAATCAAATTCAATTCAAGTATAAATAGAACATTATTCATCAATTTTATTATTATTGAAATATTAATAACTACTAAACCTCTTTCTTTCAAATTAAGAAAAACTCCATTTCCATCTTTTAATTTTTCTTCAATACTTTTGTAAAAATATTTAAAAATTACCTCATCATGGGTCTTAATTCTACAAGTCTAGAGTGTTTGTTAGTGTCAATTGTTAATTGAACAAAAATAAACAAACTCTAATTTTCTTATTCTTCATCTTAATCATCAATATTAACTTGTTTATTCTTAAGCATTTTACCAATTGTTTTATCTGCTTATAAACTTTATACTTTACCTCTAGTTTAATCTAATAATAATTTAGGTTTTGTGACTACTTACAATATCGAGTTCGGTCCATGAATCCTGCACTACAACAAGAATGACTTTTAGCAATGATTTTGGGACTTTTAGTGATGATTTTTTTGGTAGCCAAATGTGGTTTCTGTTGTAGTGCTTCTACTTCTTATAGGGGAAGGACACTCTCTAATACACTTGTACTCTAAACTGTAGATATTCATATTTCTCTTTTGATTTGTATAAGATCTATGATACAACTATGGCTTAGCTATGTTACTCTATGGATTTTTTTCAATGCCAAACTTCTCTTCCTAGGTTATGTTCTAGATTGTATCTCTCGTGGCCCCTAATTCATATAGAACACAGGCTAGCACATAGGCTAGGTAGTGTGATCTTTCAAGAATAGTGATTTTATCTATTTTTTGCTTAAAATAACTTCAAATTCTTATATATCTCATTCAAAGTCAAATATGTACAATTACCTAAAACTATATAAAAATCTAAGTGAAAGAAAGTAGTTTGATATTAAAATCAAATAAAATACCTAACAAAATATATGCATATTTTGTACATATCATGTTGCTTTAAAGGATTATATAGCAAATGCTCTAAAATTTGTTAAACAAATGAGTGTATGTTACTATTTCTAATCTTCTATTGATGACTAAAACACCATAAAGAATCTAAAAGAGATTATAAGATAAGTTTAAGGAATACAATTCTTTTATTGTGCTCATACTATTTATGCTGACAGTGTTAATGTTATAACTTATTCCCATACTAAAGCAATCTAAACATGGAGGAGTCTTCTTAAGTTATAAAAAGAAGACTCCTTCACTTATGTTAGATATCCCAAAATTGTCTTTCCTTAAGACATAAATTCCTCCTCTCCTTTTGTAATGTTTAACTTGTATTATTTCCTAAAAATAATGAAACATCAATTTATTAGTGTTCCAGGAAGTAAGCATAATTGGCTAAACCTCATTAAATTATGGTGTTCTTTATTTTTCTATTTAATAGTTATTTTCGAGTATGGTTGTAATGAATTATTGTGCTATTAAATTACAAGTCTAGGCATTGGGTTTTAAGTAGGACCGTTTATGACCCCCTTCAGTCTTTGTTGGGAATTTACTTGGTGTGATCTTTTAGCACAATCATTCACACTCTATTCACCTAGGCAATAATGTTCAAGGTGAATTTGTTGTTATTGGTGGAAATTAACCTGAGTTTCCACAATAATTAGTATTAGAGCTAAGGTTTTTTCTTAATATGCTCTGTGGTTACAATGTGGTCTGATTTTCCATATCATAAAAAAAATTTTCCTTAGGCTATTGGCATTCTGCATTGATAAGTATTGAATTGTAATTGTAGTAGAGATTAAAGAAATCAAAGATACGACCAGACAGTCGATAGAATTTACATTGTCTATTTTAGCAAGGACTACTGTGAAAAATGTAAGATTATGATGGAGATTTTTGATGGTACGAGTCATTTCGAAATGTGGTAAAGTGAGGTTCAAGATGTTCTTTTTCGGCAAAGTGTTAACTTTGCCATTGAAGAAAAGAAATCAAATGATCTTAATGAGAAAGATTGGATGATTATAAATTGTTTGGCACGTGGTATAATTCGATCACGTCTTTCCAGAGAGCAAAAGTATGATTTCTCAAAAGAAACTTTTACATCTAAATTTTGGAAGAGAAATTCTTAAAGAAAAGTAGTCATAATAAGCTGCATCTAAAGAAATAACTGTTCTGTTTATTTTATATGTCAAGTACCACTTTAAATGATCACATCAACATTTCTAATCAGTTAGTTATTGATTTAATGAATTTAGATGTGACATTTGAAGATGAAGATCTGGCTTTAATGTTATTAGGATCCCTTCTTGAGGATTTTGAGTTTTTTAAAACTACTATACTTCATAGGAAGGTTATTATATTTCTTAGTGAAGTTATAGCTGCTTTCTACAGTTATGAATTGAGAAGGAAGACAAAGGAAAAACATATAAGTGGAGCAGCAGAAGCTTTGGTAATCAAAGGCCATTCCCAAAGCTAGACTAAAGGAAAGAAAGGGAGATCAAAGTCTAGGCTCAAATTGAGCAAATATGAATGCATCTTTTGTTGAGAAAAAGAGCATTGGATGTGAAGATGTAGACTCATAAGTCCTTCTAGTCCATGGTCGCTCGGTTCAGGTTGTAGCTGTAAGGTCCCAAATTGTACCCTAGTTGGAATGTTATATATTCATAAAAGTGCATGTATGTTAGGTGTTTAAAATTGTGAGATGATTGGGAATTACATTTGACTTGAATTTTGGATTTAATGGATCCCACTTAGTGAATTAGAATTAATTGATATCATTAGAGAATTGAGGTATTAAAATGTACACTTGGAACTTATAAGTTATTAAAGGAATGAAGTTTATTTATGAATGCTAATGTGATTTAAAGAACAAGAGTAATTTGTTAATTATGAATGTTTGTGAATTGGGAACTTGAGTGAATACATGTAAAATGTAAATACATAACTCATTCATTGGAACATTATTACAAATGCTTAATTTTATAAGGTATGATATGTTTGTTTTAGTGAGAATGAATGAGTTCAATTTGGGCATAAGGAAATGAATTCATACTTATGCATTATTTTGCTATCATGTGATTATGATATTGTGATAATTTCGGACCATCAATTGTTTGAGGAGTTTGATAATTGGGATTGCATTGGAAGTGTTTTCCAATTGTGTGAATATACATAATGTGTGATGACTCAAAACATTTATTGATGCTTTAATCCATATGTTTGTATTTATAAAGCATGTTAAGTTTGATTAAATGAATAAGGTCATATGCTATGCATTATATCATTTATATGAAATTTATGAAATTTAAAATAGTTTGTTTTAAAACTGTTAAGTCTTAGTCATGGGTATATAGGCATGTCTAGAAGGGTCTGTAGTTGCTCCTGTAACTTGACACTATGGAGTTCCCTGATTATTGACATTATGGTGTCCCCTGATATTGACACTATATTGTCCCCTAATTATCGACACTATAGTGTCCCCCTAATTATCGACACTTTACTGTCTCCTGATTTATAGATATTAGTCTCTTCTATTTCAGATACTAATCATGGTATCTTCTGTTCTAGTTTTTGAAATAAGAAAATTCGGTTTTGATACAAAACAAATTCTGTTATAATAAAAGATAAGCTCTGATCTGATACAAAACAAGTTCTGTTCTGACATAAGTCATAGTTTAATATGAAAGGATTGTATCCTATTCTAGTATTCAATTCTGATACTTGTATGTTCTATTATGATATTTATGAGTTTTGTATTAATGCAAGAATGTTCTGTATTGATTAATGAATCATATTCTGTTATGAGACATAATGTTTGGATTACTTTGTATTATGATCTGTATATATGAATATTAGACGATTGTTAGAAACAATCTCCATTATACATTATGTTTAGTTGTTCCCCACTAACCTATATGCTTAACACAGTGGTTTGGCTTCCATGTAGGTTCTGATAAGAAGGTTTAAAGATTGGGATAAGGACAACTGCAGAGGCCAAAAAGAAAATGTGTTCTGTTTTAGAAGTAATTTTGTTTTGAAAGATGTATATTTAAGTTTTTGAGTTGTATTTGACAATATGAGAAAGTTTGTATTTTTGTTTAATGGTTTGTAATAACCTTATTATAGGATGGATTATGTTTAAGGCATGTATTTTGATAAGTTTATTATATATGATGTAGATTATGGTTTGTTTACAACAACATTTAATGATGTGTAAAATATGTTTGCTTGAGTTTTTAGGAATGCACTTTACGAATGTTTAGTATGATTTAGATTGTTTTAGTTCTATTTTGTGTGGTAGCTACATATCCTCCTAGGGGGTATATGGGTGTTACATTGTTTGGTATCAGAGCATGGTTTAGGTGATTCTGGTTTAACCAACGCTTATACTTGGATATAAAAGTTATGTTTAGCCTAATGTGGTTTGTCCTATGTTTCGGTTATATAATTAAATATGGAGAGATTTCATGATGTTGTTGATGGGGTTGCTGAGATTAATAATCCTGAACGATCTCTTCCATCTATATCGGGACTTTCAGGGGTGAATTGAGATGATATACCACCACCTTGACCTCCAGCTCAGGGGAAGGCTTTGGTTACATTGTCTCAAGATATGATGACTTTGCTCTATCCTATAACCATGCCCAAGGCTTTGATTGATAAGTTATAGAAGTATAAAGTTGAGGTATTTACTTAAACATCTCGGGAGGAGTCTAAAAAGGTGGAATTCTGGTTAGAGATAGTGAAGAGGGTATTAGATGAAATTAGTTTCCTATCAGATCTAATGGTGAACTGTGCTATCTCTCTTCTTCAGGCTGCAGCTTATGAGTGGTTGAAGTTCTTATAAGGATTCCTCAATTATTGGAGCTTCTGACTTGGGAATTTTTTTCCCAAGAGTTTAAATCCAAGTATATGATGGAAGCTTATAGAAAGGAGAAATGGAAGCAATTCCTGAACCTGAAATAGAGAAACTTGTTTGTTGCTGAGTGTGACAAGGAGTTTAATCGACTCAACAAGTATGCCCCTAAACTTGTACTTACTAAGGAGTTCCAATGTCGTTAGTTTGAGAATGGTTTGAATGTCTCGATTAAAGAACATCTGGAAACATTCACTCTCTTACAGCAAGTGAGTTATCATCAGCTGGTGTAAGCTACTATTAAAATAGAGAAGCAAGAGATGGTGAAGAGAGAAAGAGCTCAGTAAAGGGGCTTTGCTAGAGGAGGTCAATAATCGGGGTAAGCAGAGTTGTGAAGGTGTTTCTTCTGCACCTGAAATTTTACTCAAAGATGTGTAGCTAAGGGTTCCTCTATAGGTTGAGGTTCTGGTGCTCCAGAGTGCCCTCATTGCTCCATACATCATTGGGGTACTTATTGGAGAGCTATAGGTGCATGTTTTCGATGTGGCAGCATTGAGCATCTGATAGCTAATTGCCCTATGAAACAGTCTTAGATATCACAAGCTAGTAGGGAGACCTCTCATACACCTGCTAGAAATAAAGGACAAGGTTGAGGTCATAGAGGATCTAGCCAGATCTGAACTAATCCAAGTACTCAATCAAAAACTATTGATCGACTAACTGTGCCTTCTGGTTCGGCTCGAGCTTATACTTTGAAAGCTCGTGAGGATTAGGATCCACCTGAGGTTATTGGGGGTAATGTTTCTCTCATTGGTTTTAAAATGCATGTTTTGATTAATCCTGGATTCGTTCTTATGTTTGTATTAGAGAAATGTCTTCTAAAGAGATGCCTGTAGATTAGTTAGACTGTGACATTCATATAACCAGTCCTTTGGGTAGTAGTGTGTTGGTTAATGAGGTCTATAGAAACTGTCCTATTATGATATAAGGAAATGAGTATGTTGCGGATCTAAGTAGATTGCCTTTTTATGAATTTGATTTGATTTTAGGTATGGATTGGTTATCCAAGCATCAAGTCATAGTTAATTGTAGCGTGAAAATAGTTGTGCTTAGAAAGCCTGATCAACCTGAAATAATACTATATGGCATTCGTACTAGTTTTATAGTTAGTGTGGGATCCACTATGCAAGGTCAGAAGTTCCTTAGGAAAGGGTGTCAAGCTTACCTAACTTTTGTGTTTGATTCTAAAAAGGGTGGTAAATTGTAAGATATCCTAGTGGTGAGTGAATTTCTAGATATTGTTCTTAAAGAGCTATTCAGACTCCCCCTGAAAGGGAAGTGGAATTTTCTATCGAAGTTATGCTGGCACTGCTCTTATATCCAGAACACCGTACGTGATGGATCCTATTGAATTGAAAGAGTTGAAGGTGCAGTTGCAAGATTTATTAGATAAGGGGTTCATTCGACCCAGTGCCTCACCCTAGGGAGCATCGATTATGTTTATAAGGAAGAAAGATGGTACACTTCAGGTATGTATCGATTACAGGTAATTGAATAGAGTCACAGTGAAGAATAAGTATCCGTTGCCAAGGATAGAAGTTCCATTTGATCAATTGAAAGGTATACGAGTATTTTCAAAGATAGATCTACAATCAAGATACTATCAACTTCAGGGAAAGGATATGGATGTTTTGAAGACTGCATTCATAACTCATTATAGAGATTATAAATTCTTAGTGATGTCATTTAGGTTAACTAATGCTCCAGCTGCATTCATGGATCTGATGAATAAAGTGTTTAGACCCTACTTAGACAAGTTTGTAGTGGTGTTTATAGATGATATCCTAGTCTATTCTAAGAATGAACATGACCATGTTTAGCATCTCTCAATTGTGTTACAAACCTACAGGAAAAGCAATTGTATGCTAAGTTGAGTAAGTATGGTTTCTGACTTCAGGAGGTATCTTTTCTAGGACATGTTGTCTCTTCTCAAAGGACTAGGGTTGATCCAAGTAAGATTAAAGCAATTGTTAACTAGAAACCACCATAGAATGTGATTGAATTCTAGGTTTGGAAGGTTACTATCGTCAATTTGTGAAGGGATTTTCGGTGATAGCATTCCCTTTGACTAAATTGCTACCGAAAGGAGTGAAGTATGAATAGTCTAATAAATGTTAAACTAGTTTTGATCAACTAAAGAGAATGCTTATTATAGCTTCTGTATTAGGTTAACCCACTTCAGTTAATGAGTATGCTATGTTTGGTGATGCATCTAAAAATGGTTTGGGTTATATTTTAATGCAAGATGGAAAGGTAGTTGTTTAAGCCTCTAAGAAACTAAAGCTTCACGAATAGAACTACCCTACATATGATCTTGAACTTATAGCAGTAGTGTTTGCTTTGAAAATTTGGCAACAATACTTATATGGTGAAAAGTGTAGGATCTTCACTGATTATAAGAGTTTGAAGTACCTGCTTGCTTAGAAAGAACTTAATATGAGACAATAGTATTGGTTGGAATTGTTCAAAGATTATGAATGCATTGTGGATTACCATTTGGATAAGGCTAATATTGTGGCTGATGCCTTAGTTCGAAAGACCATTTCAACTTTGTCAGTATAACAGGGTGAATGGGGACTTGTATCTGATGGAGCTTTAATAGCTCAGTTAAAAGCTAGGCCTACCTTGAAGCAAGAGATCTGTGATGCTCAAAGAGTTAATGATAAGTTGCTATAATCTTGGCTACTTAAGAAAGCAAACAACCTGATTTTTTTATGAAAGGAGATTTGTGACTTTGCTGGATAAAGATCGGTTATGTGTACAGTAAATGATGAGTTGAAGAAAAAGTTATTATTTGAGGCCCATAATACTGACTTTACAATGCATCCTGGTGGAAATAAGATGTATTAAGATCTGAAGCAGCATTACTGGTGGTCAGGTATGAAACGGGATGTTATAGACTATATATCCAAATGTTTGACATGTCAGCAAGTTAAAGTTGAGCATCATGTTCCATCTAGTTTATTACATTCTATTTTGATTCCTCAATAGAAATGGGATAACATTACTATGGATTTTGTCACTGAACTTCATCTCACTCAAAGGAAGCATGATGCCGTAGGAGTGATTATGAATAAGTTCACTATGTCTGCTCACTTTCTGCCTATTTGTCCTAATTATTCTTTTGATAGGCTAGTAGATATATATGTTAATGAGATAGTGAGGTTGCATGGGGCACCACTATCTATTATTTTTTATCGTGATCCTCGATTTACTTCGAGATTTTGGAAAAGTACACAAAAGACTTTAGGTACTCAAGTTAGGTTCAGTACCGCTTTCCATCCCCTGAAAAATGGATAATTTGAATGTGTTATCTTGATATTAGAAGATATGCTTTGGGGTTGTGTGTTAGAATTACCTGCAAGATGGGATAATTGTCTTGCACTAATGGAGTTTTCTTATAACAACAACTATCAGACTAGCAATGGGATGGTGCCATATGAAGCTTTATATTGTAAAAGGTGTAGAACTCTAGTGTGTTGGACTGAATTAAGTGAAAATAAGATGATCAGGCCTAATATTGTGAAAGATATTGAAGAAAAAGTTAAATTTATCTAACAAAGGTTTAAAGATGCTAGTGATAGGCATAAATCCTATGCTGACTTAAAAAGAAGAGATATTGAGTATCAGATAGGTAAAAAGGTGTTTTTAAAAGTGTCACCATGGAAATACATACTTTGGTTTGGGAGGAACGATAAGTTTATCCCACGATACATCAGTTTTTATGAGATTCTTAAGAGAGTTGGACTAAAAGCTTCTCAGTTAGCTCTTCTTAGAGAGCTAGCTAGGTTATATGATGTGTTTCATATTTTGATGTTGAGAAAATATTAGACAGATGATGAACATAAGATTCCTATGCAAGAAATTAAAGTACAATCAGATTTGACTTATGAAGAAGGGCCTGTATCTATTTTACCTTGAGAAGTTCAAAAACTTAAGAACAAGCAAATACCTTTGGTGAAAGTACTCTAGCAATACCATGGACTCGACGAAGCAACATAGGAACTAGAAGAGACCATGAGGACTCAGTATCCTTAACTATTTTGATTAGGTATGAATTTTGAGGACGAAATTCTTTTAAGGAGGAGAGAATTGTAAGGCCCTAAATTGTACCCTAGTTGTAATGTTACATGTTCACAAAAGTACATATATGTTAGGTGTTAAAAATTGTGAGATGATTGAGAATTGCATTTAACTTGAATTTTGGATTTAATGGATCCTACTCAATAAATTGGAACTAATTGATGTCATTAGAGAATTGAGGTGTTAAAAATGTACATTTGGAACTTATAAGTTGTTAAAGGAATGAAGTTTATTTATGAATGCTAATGTGATTTAAAGAATAAAAGTAATGTGTTAGTTATGAATGTTTGTGAATTAGGAACTTATGTGAATGCATGTAAAGTGTAAATATTTAATGCATTCATTGGTAAATTATTACAAATGCTTATGTTTATAAGGTATGATAAGCTTGTTCAAGTGAGAATGAATGTGTTCAATTTAGCCATAAGGAAATGAATTCATACTTATGTATTATTTCATTGTAATGTGATTATGATATTATGAAAATTCTAGACCATCAATTGTTCGACGATTTTGATAATTGGGATTGTATTGGAAATGCTTTCTAATTGTGTGAATATACATAATGTGTGATGACTCAATACATTTATTGATGCTTTAATGCATATGTTTTTATTTTTAAGGCATGTTAAGTTTGATCAAATGAATAAGGTCATACGCTACGTATTACATCATTTATATAAAATTTCTAAAATCTGAAATGGTTTGTTTTAAAAATGTTAAGTCCTAGTCGTGAGTTAATAGACATTCCTAGAAGGGTCTGCAGCTACTCCTATAACTTGACACTAAGGTGTCCCTCTATTATTGACATTATAGTGTTCCCTGATATTGACACTACGGTGTCCTTTGATTATCGACACTATGGTGTCCCCTGATTTAGACACATTAGTCTCTTCTATTTCAAATACCAATCATGGTATCTTTTATTCTGGTCCCATTGCCCACTTACATAGAAAGGATTATAAGTCTAACATCTTTGTATTCTGATACATATTTAGTTTTGATATTAGTTGTAGCACCCCCTTACCATAGGATATGTACCGGGACGCCCGTAGGTCATTCCGATACACACTCTACGATAAGGGTGCGCTACGAACAACCACTAACACTCCACATGGCATCAATAAACAGAAAGCATTAATATGAAATTCACTAATTTTTGAAACCATAAATTTCTCATTTCATAACCTCAAAGCAGTAAAATATACAACTGGTATTTTCTGTACATTGCTCCAAAAGAAAATCAAACATAAAGCTAGCTA
>JAOSBK010000001.1:29677643-29694501 GCA_027568895.1 Erythroxylum shatona | reverse complement strand
ATCCATACACAAACTCAAACCCCACATTCACAAAGGCTAAACACAAACTCAATCTTCCACTTTTCCGACATTCACAAGGGCTAAACACAAACTCAATCTTTCACTTTTCCGACATTCACAATCCATATACAAACTCAATTTTCCACTTTTCCGACAATCAAAATCCATTCACAAACTCAACTCCGACATTCACAAAGGCTAAACACAAACTCAATCTTCCATTTTTCCAACGTTCACAATCCATACACAAACTCAAACCCCACATTCACAAAGGCTAAACACAAACTCAATCTTCCACTTTTCCGACATTCACAATCCATACACAAACTCAATCTTTCACTTTTTTTACATTCACAATCCATACACAAACTCAAATCCCACATTCACAATCCATACACAAACTCAATCTTCCTCTTTTCCGACATTCACAATCCATACACAAACTCAAAAAAAAATTCATACAAAAACTCAATCCTCCACTTCGACATTCACAATCCACACATACAATACTTTCTCATGCCCATACACAAACTCAATCTTCCACTTCCGCATTCACAATCCATACACAAACTAAAAAATAATTTGAAAATCAAACTCAATATGTCTCCTTCGGCGTTCCCAATCCAAGCATACAGCACTTCCTCATTCCCATATAGAAACGCAATCCCATAAATCGTTTTGCACATGAAACAAACACTAAATCAACCACAAGCATCAACCACAGTTTTTTTCATTTCGGCATAATAATGAAGGGCAGAAACATCGGCATACCTTCACCAAAAGCGCAGTTCCACGGTCGGAGAAGACGGCGGCAACGGATGGAGAAGACGCGGCAGCTGGACGGAGAAGACGACGGCGAACTCAAAAGACGAAGAACAGCGGCCGATCTAGAGAACGAAGGAGGAAGGTCAGGCGTGGGGCATGAGGGCGTCTGCTGAAGGTTTTTAAGGGTAACGAAACGACGGAGGAAGGTCGGGCGTGGGGCATGGGGGCGTCGGTTGAAGGTTTTTAAGGTAACGAAATTCGTTACCCTTAAAACGTTGAATAGAAGCAGATGGGACACAACGTTTGCATCTGTTCAATATTCTGAATCCGCCAACTCCAACTCGCTTAACAAACTTCTAACACCCTGTTTGGAATGTGATGAATTGAATTCAATCTTGAGATTGAATTCAATTCATCTGTTTGGAACTGCAAAAATAGCATCAGCCAAACACTTGCAGGTAAGAAAAATGAAAAATCAGTTTTGGTTAGCAGATCAGCAGTTCTAGGGGACAGAGAGAATCTTGCCCGGACTGAGAGCCCATGCACTTCGAACACCAGGAGCTTCGGCGAACAACCGGAGTATTGTGCTTTTTTTCATGTAAGGAAAGGACCTTTATCGCACGTTTGACTTGGAGTATCACTCAAAGCAATGTTAAAGCTAGCGAGAGTAGCCTTCTCTGTCCAAGAGCCTCTGAAACTCCTCTTACTATCAGCAGAGAACAAAAACCTGAAAATTGGAAAAATTGTGCATGCCCTTTTGATTGTGTCGCGTCCAACTTCCGAAGAGAACACATATGAAGCCAACTCTTTGATAAATTTTTACTCTAAGTGCTGCGAGGTCTGGAATGCCCGTAACCTGTTTGATCGTATGCGTGAGAGGAATGTGGTATCTTGGGGTGCATTGATGGCTGGGTACTTGCATCATGGGTTGTCGTTGGAAGTCATTGTGTTGCTAAAGGATATGCTTTTGGAGGGTAGTGTGAGGCCTAATGAGTATATTTTTGCTACTGTGATTTCTTCTTGTTCTGATGGTGGGAGAGTTGATGATGGTCGGCAGTGTCACGGGTTTGTGTTGAAGTCTGGATTGTTGTTTCATCAATATGTTAGGAATGCTCTCGTGTATATGTATTCGAAGTGTTCCCGTATCCAAGATGCACTGTCGGTTTGCAATTCATTTCCAGGAAATGATATTTTTGCCTATAATTCAGTTTTGCGTGGGCTTGTGGAACATGGGTATCTAATGGAAGGCTTGGAGATCTTAAGGAGGATGCTTGGTGAGTATATGAACTGGGATAGTGTTGCTTTTGTCAATGCTTTTGGTCTTTGTGCTTCACTTAAAGATTTAAAATTAGGTTTGCAAGTTCATGGTAAGATGATGGCAAGTGACGTTGAAAGTGATGTGTATATTAACAGTGCAATGATTAACATGTATGGGAAATGTGGGAAGGTATCAAGTGCTAGGAGAGTTTTTGATGGGCTCCAAAGTCAAAATGTTATATTATGGACAGCAATCATGTCTGTTTATTTACAAAATGGGTGCTTTGAAGAAACATTCAATTTGTTTTCAGAAATGCTGCAGGAAGATGTTAAACCAAATGAGTATACTTTTGCTGTCTTACTGAATGCTAGTGCAGGGTTGTCGACACTGAAGTATGGATATTTGTTACATGCTCGCACGATGAAGTCAGGTTTCACGGACTATAACATAGTTGGAAACTCTTTGATTGATGTCTATGCAAAGGGTGGCAACATTGAAGCAGCAAATAAGGTGTTCTCCAATATGATATACCGTGACACTATTAGTTGGAATGCTATCATATGTGGGTATTCGCATCATGGCTTAGGTAAGGAAGCTCTGCTAGTATTTCAGGACATGTTGGCTGCAGAAGAGCATCCTAATCATGTTACTTTTGTTGGTGTTCTCTCTGCATGTGCCCATCTAGGTATAGTGCAAGAAGGTCTGTATTATTTTAACCACCTAATGAAACAGATGGGTGTTGATCAAGGATTACAGCACTATACCTGTGTTGTTGGGCTTTTAAGCAAAGCTGGACAGCTTCACGAGGCTCAAAACTTTATGATTTCATCTCCAGTGAGATGGGATGCTGTTGCCTGGCGTACATTGCTCAATGCTTGTCATGTCCATCGCAACTATGATTTAGGAAAACAGATTGCAGAACAAGTTCTAGAGATGTACCCTAGTGATGTAGGTTCTTATACTCTGCTATCTAACATATTTGCCAAAGCCGAGAGATGGGATAACGTTGTCAAGATTAGGAAATTGATGAGAGAAAGAAACATCAAGAAAGAACCAGGGGTGAGCTGGATTGAGATTAAAAATGCCACTCATATTTTTGTTTCAGAAGATAGTAAGCATCCAGAGCATTCTCAGATTTATGAAAAGGTAAAAGAACTTCTGACCATGATTAGGCCACTGGGATATGTTCCGGACATTGGTGCCGTCCTTCATGATGTAGAGGATGAGCAAAAGGAATACTATCTGAGTTATCACAGCGAGAAGTTAGCAGTAGCATATGGGATTATGAAAATGCCTGCTGCAACACCGATTCTGGTGATGAAGAACCTAAGGATGTGTGATGATTGCCACTCAGCTATCAAACTAATATCAAAGGTTACAAATCGAATGATAATAGTTAGGGATGCCAAACGTTTTCATCATTTTCAAGATGCCCACTGTACTTGTGCTGACTACTGGTGACATACTGGTATAGATTTTAGTCATATAATACAACCTTGTGCGAGGCAGAAGTTGCTGAAGCCATGTAAGCTTCCTCACAGCTTGAGAATTCTAACTTATTGATCATCATTACCAGCACAACGCGTGGTAAGTTCTTTCCTTTTGTAGTCTTTTTAAAATTTTATCTTTCAAAAAGAAATCTTTTAAAATTTTATCAAGAGATTACCAGAAGTTGCTGAAACCATTTAAGCTTCCTCACAGCTTGAGAATTTTGACTTGTTGATCATCATTTCTATCATAACGTGTAGTAATTTCCTCTCCTTTTGAAATTTTTCAGATTTTTATCATTTGCAACTTAAAAGCTAGAGATTGCCAGTTTACTACAATGAGTGCATTGGTATTTTTCAGGTCCTGAAATAAAGCGTGGACTTTTATGTTTGAAAGACTTAAATCAGCTTGACTGGAGTTTCTGTGGTCTTAAGGCAGTTTCAGATAAGCAAGTTGATGCTGATTGAATTTGAAACCTATCAAGTGAAAAAGGAAAAGAGATAAAATCTTTCTGGTGCATCAAAAAATTATGTCAGAATACATGTTCCTCGGACTCTCTCGCGGTCAGTCTCCCTAACTGCAACTTCTTGTTTCTGTAATGTAACCGAGTCTATAGAGAAAACTGTATGAAACATCAATTACCTATTATTGTGATAAGGAAACCTCCTGAAATTGACAGAATTCTTTCTATATGGAAGCATCTCAAGTGGAAACTAGGGAATGTAATTGATTCAAGTTTAAATTGAGGTCATGAAACGAAATATACATGAAAAAATAAGGAGAAGAGAAAAAAATTACAAAAACTTGAGTTTTTTTCCTCTATTTTTGATGATTTTACTCAACAAAAGCTGCTCTCCATCAATTTCACGAATTGATTAAAATCTATCCTGCCATCTCCGTTTTCATCAAATCTTTTGATCATGTTCCTACAGTTCACTAGCTCAATACCGTCCTTCAATCCCAAGTTTGTGAGAACTCTCTGCAAATCTTCAGCAACTATGAAACCCTTTTGGTTTGCATCAAAGATAGCAAAAGTATCTTTGACTTCCTCCAAACTTGGTTCGGTCTCAACAAACAGCTTTGAAAGCTCATTGAAGCCAATCACTTCCTTGGTTCCTTCGCTTTCTGGGCTGTAAAAAAGTCCCAACTTCTCCATCACCATCTTCGTATCTCTTCTGCACAAGCTTTTGGGATATTCCTTATTATGAGAGCAAGAGTTCTTGCTGGATGAATCTGGGCTATCTTTTTCTTCAGAGGCCTTTGAACAGCCAATCCTAACTTGGGATTGGAGAAAAAACCGAACTTTCGAGATGAGCTTCTGAATTCTGTTCACCTGATTGAGAAATACGTTACACAAGATAATATAAAGCAATACATGCAACAGTGTGGAAGATTGCTGAGCATTCACTGATGCTTTCTGCAGGGTGATCAAACAATAAAAGTACATTGACTCCATGATCAGGTAAAGATATATCTCCTAGGAACAAAAGAGAAGAGCTTGGTCAGTTCTCCTCCAAAAGAAGAAGAGTGAGATGGTGGTAGCCTTGAATTCTGTAGAGAAGGCAAATATGAGGATTGCTTCATATGTTAGTTTCTTGATGAATGAAAAAGAAGAAGGGTATCACACCTATATAAGGAGAGCAAGAGCGAGTCAATTGTTTAGCTGAACAAAAGGAGGCTGGGAAGTTGCCTGGCAATACCATCATCAGGAAACAGTGTGTGTATATGATATTTAAAACAGAAAGGTTTGCTTCCTAGAGCTTGCCTCCTGCATACATGGAAGGTTTTGGTTGGAGCCACTTTCTTTATCCTGGTCAACGAAAGGATCCTGGAATTCTTCCAAACTTTTCCTTGTCATGTCATGTTAAAAGTACAAAACTTCATTGGAAATTTCATGCTTGAAATTTCTTGGAATGCATCAAACTTTTCTTGCAAGTTATTTTACATTTTTAAGACGGCTGCACCCACACCTGGTGGTTTTCTCCTTCCTTTAAAGCTTTTCAATGTTCAAAACTCTTTTTCACGGGTTGAGAATAAAATATTGTTTAATTAAATGTTTATTTTATAAATTATAATAATCAAAAAATGAGTTTTTAATTTTATCAATTTAACAAAATAAAATAAATCTATAAATTAGTTTAGATTAAAATATAATCTCTTACAAAATATATGTAAATATTAATCATAATTTGTAATAAATATGAATTTAATAATTAATTATAAAAATTTAATAAATCCTGAACAATAAATATTTGATCGGCAAATATAAATTAATCTTGTATCTAATTATTTAAATTATTTAGATATAATTAAATATAAATTTTAATTTATAAATTTTAAAGTCTTTAGTTTGATATTTAACTCGTGAAACCAAATGGTTGTAGTCAATTTATGGGCTCAGCCGAAACTGATGACCTTCGCAGCCTTTATCTACCTGCCTGATCTTCTTCTTTTGGTCTCTTGAAGACCAAAACACGTGACTTCAAAGTTGTGCTTAGTCGTTTGACGAAGAATAGACATTGTAACTTCTAGGAAATGACCCGGAAAATATTAAAACCACCTTATTGTAAAATGATATTATCGCATTTGTATGCGGATTTATCGAAAATAGATTCTTCTTATATAAAGATAAGACTACGTACTATTAAATTTACTCAGACTCTATTTTATTACGAAATTTTAGATTAGATGTAATAATAATAATGATGATCATTCTATATTTGAGAGAGAAGTGAGGAAACGAACGACGACAGCTTTCAATTATTTAGGGTTTGATTTTTATAAATAAAAATGGCATTATTTTTTATATTTTTAATTTATAAAAAGGTTTGAGTCGGATCAAGTCGGAATTTGGCCGAGCTGTCTCAGGCTAAGCTTGGACCTCAATGGTAAGGACTTGGGCTAGGCTTGGGGCAGCCCATCTCATTGCCATGTGATCTTATATCTGAGTTCAATCCGCAATTCGATTTTAATGGACCTAGGCATACACAGTTTCCGGGCCAATATCATCCTTAGGCATGGACAGTTTCTAAGCCCAATTCAAGTAGCAACAGCTGCCTCTCTCTCTCTTTCTCTCTCTAGCTAATTGTTGGTTTTTGAAATACAGAAGGCTAACGACGAAAATGAGGAAGATAAAAAGAAAATAGGATTTTATGTTTTTTCTTTGAGAAAATCACACATTTATTTAATGTACTGTGTAGTTTATATAGAGCTGCAAATGTATGAATCAAATAAAATTTATTGATATTCAACTACATCTCAATTAACTATTTTAATCAAGGAATAAAATACTAAAGATTCGGTATATTGATCAATTATTCTTTAGCAATTATCTAAGGCACATTTTTCAACACGTAATTGTAAAGTTTTAATGTCAAAATAATTCATTCTCTTGATTTTGCTCGATTGCTATTTTTGTCTTTTCATTTTGTGACTTACAAATCTTCTCCATATATTCAATTTTTTCACATTTTATGCATTTAATATCAGGTCTTCATCAACATTTTATTTATGGATGATTTTTTGTTATAATGTAGATATGGTGGATATGAATCATCGTTATTTATGTTGTGATTATTGTCAATCTTGTTAAAACTCTTGTTTTTGTCTCATCTTAAATTTTTTTCTTTTGCTAGTAGAGCATCTTTAATGATTCCTTCTTTTCTCATCATCCTCCTTTGTTCTTGTACCTGTAATGCATTTACTAATTCTGAATTAGCTTCTTCCGGGAAACTCAATAGAATTCATAACTGTCTCAATCTTATTTATTATTATTATTATTTATTATTGTTTATTTATTATTATTTATTCTTGGAATATTCAAGAGCTAAGACCACTCTAATGCTCCTTTTCGCCATGCATAAACTGGTAGAAATTTTAGATTCATATTTTTCAGGCAAGGTTATAAGAACTTTTTGCACTATTCATCCCTCAGAAAAATCCTTACCTAATAACCTCACTTTGTTTACCATGTCGAGCAACTTGTCGGAGTATTCTTTAATAATTTATAACTCTTTCATCTTTAGTATTTCAAATTCTCTGATCAAGTTGAGCACTTGCATGCTCTTTGTTCTTTCATTGCTTTGATATTTCTTTTTGAGGTAATCTCAAATATCTTTTGCTGACTCTAGATTCATAATTCTTATGAATCCGATATTTAAAACAGCAGAAAACAAGTAAGCTTTGACTTTAGACTTCCTATTTTTTCTTTCTTTGTGCATCTTGATTTAAGTCATTATAGTATTTGTTAGCAATTGAGGCATTTCATAGTCTCCCTCCACTGCTTCCTAAACATCCATAGCATCAAGATGAGCTTTCATTCGAATAGCCCAAACTTGATAGTTTTCACCATCAAAAATTAGTAGTTTACCTTGAGACAGATGTGTTTCAATCTCCATTGTTTAAAGATGATTGTAATTATGAGTTGTAAATGAAGCTTATATTTGATTTTGCTTATCTGACAAGTCTCTCAAGACAAATGTTCTAATACCATTTTGTTAGTTTTTGAAAGATGGAGGGTTAATAACGAAAATGAAGAAGATAAAAAGAACATAAACTTTTATGTTTTCTAAAAAACCACACATTTATTCAATGAACTGAATAATTTATATAAAGCTGAAAACATCATAATCAAATAAAATTTGATGATATCCAACTAAATCTCAACTAACTATTTTAAAGAGGAATAAAATACTAAAGTTTTGGTACATTATCCAAGGCACGTTTTTTCAGCACTAATTCATGGATTCTGGAAATACATAAGAAAAAGTGAAAAACAGTAAGAGCAGAGCTTGACATTTCATAACAACATCAAAAAGAACCAATCGTAATAATCTTGCAAAATGCAAATTACAATCAGAGAATCAACATCTTAGGCGGTCAATCCGTTATTCCAAAAATTACAGTTAGGACAGTTATACTAGTTAAAACCACTCCAAGAAAATAGGAAAAGAAAACAAACACACTTCCAAGAACTCAGAGATACGAACAATAACAGCTCCAAGAACTCTTAAGATTACTCATGATCATCCCCGTGGAGAAGGTCCATAGATAAAACCTGTTCTGGGGTTGGTGTTAGGCTCTGGATCTTGATAGTCCAACACTTCAATCATTTTTCTGTCAGTTCCTGAAGCTTCCTGGAAACCAAACATTAAACACACATTAAAAAAGAACTCATATGAACGAGAATTTGTATCTAAACACTGCTGATTTAAGTGAAAATTAACCAACCTGTTCTGGAACCGATGAATCCCTAACATCAACTGTATCTATCAGAATCTTCCTGCCAAATCCTGTAAAGGCCATGAATCAGTTAAGCATTCCAAAGAGAGGAAAGAGTGAAAAAGCTGAGAACTAGCTTGCAATATACCATGAGAGATGGAGAGAAGCGGAAGAGCCAAAACAAGAAGAAGCTTGAGAAAACAAGACCGACCCATTTTTTGTTTCACAGCTCTGGGAAATGGGTAAGCGCTAGATTTTCTTTACAGGTTTTAGGTTTTCGAGAAACCGCCTATGGCAGATCCAATGAAGAGGAGAGTTAATACTTAGAGATGCTTTGTACGTATGTATTTCAAGCGTGCGTTTATGCGTATATATAGGTAAGGTAGCAGCTAGAGTATTACTATAATTACTCAAAAGTCGGTGAGAACTATAACGAGCTCACTGTTCTTGTTTGTTTCGAGAGAAAACAAGTTCATGGAAAACATATTCTGCAAATGTCAAAGATTCTAGCAAAATTTTATGATTGAAATTGTAATTATATACCTCTTTGCTGTTGGTTAAGGTGTCCGTGAGTCAACATCTTGTCAGGTGATAAGTTTTTTATAAGTTTGTAATTTTTTTCTAACATCTTATTCCTTCTTATGTACATTCGTCCTTTTTTTATATACATGGAGAGAAAATATGAGACATATTACATAATCCGACATATTCTTTAAAAAGATTAAGAAGCATCTTATAGATGTAATATCAAAAGTAATGATCCCGATCTCAAAATGCTCGGTATAGTTAATGAGTTAGTCCGCACACCGACTAAAGGTCAGACGTAACATAATGAGCAACTGTTTAACATGTACAATCAACTAATTTTTGGCTGATAAGTCATTCATCAAATGAGGCTAATGTTAGAATATAGGGTTTGGCTGATAAGTCATTCATCAAATGAGGCCAATGTTAGAATATAGGGTTAAGGGGTGGTTCTAATCTCCTTTGAAGGAAGTGTAACTTATTTTTCATAATCAATATCTAGTTTGGGGTTATTTATTAAAAAAATTTAAAATTTACTCAATTTTATAATTATAATTTGAATTTTAAAAAGTGTCAATTAATTATAAATTTATTTTTCATAGCCAAAATTTATTTTTTTCCATAATTATTTGAAAGATGAAACACATTAAATTTACAAAATTCTAAATAAAACGATAAATTAACTGTAGAAAGGTAAGAAACTCCCCTTTCAAAAATTTTCACCTTTTCTATAATATCAAGACGGATTATCAATCATAAATTTATTATAGGCATTTTATTTTAAAAATAAAAAATATTAATAAATTGATCAGTTTTTAATTATAAATTCATTAATCAGTTGGTTAATTTTTATTAATTAAAAAGTTTTGATGAACTAAAATAAATTTATTAATTTTTATTTAATAATCTCTTTTTAAATTAAATGTTAAAATTTTTGAAAGATAAGGAGAATCACTTTTAATAATATTTCAAAATTTTTAATTTATTTAATCTATTGCTTATGTTATAATGGTTTAATATCTGGTTGAACTTTTAAATTTTAAAACTCTTGTTTTATCAATTTAATTTTCAGTTCAATTTTTAAAAAATTATTAAAATTGTGTTGAAGATACTCTCTTTTATCTTATTTTAGAAAGAAAAACAAAAGTCAAGAAGCCGGCATTTAGGTTTATAATTTAAGTGATGTTTTGAAAGAATATGCTTATGGTTCAGTTCAATCTCTCAATTTTGTAAAGAAATTGAGATGCTACGTTGACATTCATGAACCTGGCGAAAAACTAACCTTAACTGCATATTTGTGTCACTGTTTCATTTTTTAATTTTATTGGTAGGAATAGGATAATTCGTGGAATCACTTTTGTATAAAAAATACGTCTAAATTATATAACTGAATTATTCCTAGTTTTTAAAAATAAAAAATAATTTGGTTGACTTTCTATTTTGATCACTTTTATTTTTTATTTAGTCAAATGAACTGAATTTGAGGCATGAGTTCAACAGGTCAAATGCAAAAAGGAAAATAATAATTTCATACATGACAAAAGCTACAATATCCCGACGAGTGTTTTAAAAATTAAACCGAAAGTTAAATTAATAAGATAAGGTTATAATGTTAAATTAATAAGGTAAGGTTTAAAATGTTTAATCATATTATGTCGTCATAAAATTAGCTCAAAATTGAATAAAATTAAAAATTTTAAAATATGATTTAAAGAAATTTTTTATAAAAATTTGAAGTTTAATCAAAATTTTAAAAATAAAAGTTAATAAAAAATCGAATTGAAAAGTTAAAAATTAAACCAAAAAATTGATCAGTTCAACTGATCAGACCGGTTGAATCTTTAATCATTGCTATTTACATTTACATTTACATTTTTTATCTTTTTACAATTATAATCTTTGTATGCTTTAAAGAGAGAGGGAGAGAGATAACTGGCATTTCATGTTTATAATTTAATTTTTTGAAAATGATAAATTTATAATTCGTCATATGTAATTTATTATTTGTTATTTCTTTAATTAAATGAACCTATTTATTTATTTAGTGTGATTGTGATAGTATTATAATAATAGGAATGACAAGTTGACAACCGGTTGGGCAGAGCCCTTGTTGCTGGAGCCTAAGCCTGGTTCGAGACCCAATTCGATCCAAAGCAGCTGGTTTGAACCTGAGTTCAACTGGATCCGAGATAGCTTAGTCTGATTTAATTTTTTAAATAAATAAAAAAAACATAACGATTTTCATCAAAATAATGTTATTTTTGCTTTTAAGGGTGGAGTATGAACAGCACAACCCAAGGTCCATTTTTGCAAAAGTTTTTTTTTTGTTAGCCCATGAGGTATCTTAAGAGGGTCCCAACTATGAAAAAACGTCTTTAAGTTATCCATTCTCAGACTAATCCCCGTTCGCACCGGGTCAGCCCGTAAGGGGTAAAGTGTTGGCCAAACAGATTTCTCTATTCTCAAAACTCGAACTCAAGGCCTCTGGTCAAGGGATAAAAATGCTGAACCACTCACACCAACATGTTTGATTTTTGCAAAAGTTAGTAGTATGTTGTAACCTTATAATATTTTGAACTTTTAGTTAGGGATACTATAAAGCATAGTTTAAGGGGGAAAATTGTGTTTACAATTATAATTCCTTTTGTAATAAAAATTTTGTCCTTCTGTCTTTATTTTTAAAATCATTTCATATTTAGTTAAAAGTCAATCATTTTTAGTTGGATAAACTAATTAGCTAATTACTAAATTAACTAATTTTAATAACAAAAGTTATTAATAAATGAAAAAAATAGTTTAAATTATCTATAATTAAATCAATTTACTTTTTTTTTGTTATTGGTGTAAATAACAATTACCCTATCAATTTTGGCTACTCCAGCAATTAGTCAACTTTTGAGGTTTGTGTTGCACATGTAAATTATCGTACTTCAATGTAATTAGATTCTTAGGCACGCACTTAGAGGCAACGTTAGAGCCGATAAGAGTTAAATTAATTGTTAATGAATATTATAGCACTCTAATAGTTAAATCGATGCCGTTTTAACATTTAGACTAAGTGTTTGTTTAGTTCGACTTTTGAAAGGTGAATAAGCACTTTTTTTACTGCAAAAATTGTTTTTAAAAAAATTGAGTGTTTGGCTGTAAATTCTAAAAGTACTTTTTTTCACATAAATAAACTTTTTGAAAGGTAAAATACAGCTTTTTGATAAGCTTAAATTTGGAGCTTAAAAAAAACACTTTTCTAGATAGATTTTTCATATCAATTAATGAACCTATTTTTTAGTCTTATTTATCTTTATGTTTTACACATAATTCTCACAATACCCACAAGCACATCTTCACGTTTATTTTAAGGTTTATATAATATTGACTTTTTTATATGTTTTAATATTTATGTTTATAGTATTAGTTTTACTTATACTATAATCCATATAAAAGATCTGATTAGATGTGTTTTTATTTATATTTTATATGGTTTAAAAATATATAATAATTAATATATTATGCTTTGCATATTGTTTAATATATTTTAAATAATATTTATATGCATAAATAATTTTTATTACAAAATAAAATATCGTTAAAATTAAAATGCTTTTTATTTTTATGTTGGTAAACAGTCTACTATATGAAGCTCTTTCAAAAAAGCTTTTTTTAAAATGACAGTCAAACAGTCAAATAACTTTTTTAAAAAAATCCTTCTCAGAAAAGCTTTATAAAAAAAGCTCTACTGACAAAAGCTTTACTGGTATTAGCCTAACTAAACAGAGGTAAGCCCCGATGTTTGTTCACTATTTCGTCTTTTCATTTGCTATGTTTGTATTGTTCGTTTTTAGCTCCATATGAGTTTTTAGCTCATGTTGTTATCACTGGTATCTGCTCATCCTAATATGATCTGTGAGCTTTCCCCTACTTGTTCCGTGTTGTGGCTCAATTTTGCTACTCAGTTTTGGGATTCATATTTTCTTTATTACAAGATTGGATTTTTTCTTTAGTTATTCTGTTGATAAATGTGGGGTTTGTTGATTTTTATGTTACTAGGTTTGGTTCATTTTCCTTAACTTACTGATCATTATGGTTTAACATCACGGGAGGATTTGCTCATAATCGTTGTTTCTGTTTATTGTTTCTTAAGCTTTGTCTCGAGGATGGTGTAATATGTTATGAATTTTAGTGAGTTAGCTATTTGGGCTCCTGCTCAAACTTATTAAGTTGAGGATTATATTTGGATTGGATTAGTTAACTGCTCTAGGTTAGCATTTTTAGCTTAGGAGGTTGATCTGTAACCTTGTTGGTTTAGACATTCGACTACAAAACAGTTTTGTTGCTATGGGAATAATGTTTATCTTGAGACGAAATTGCTGGGAAGTTGGCTTCTAACTGCCTTGCGAGTGGTAGTATGATATATATTTTAATATCCCCCTTTCAAAAATATCAAATCTCTTCAGGTAATAACCCAGAAAATATCAGAAGTTGATAGGTACTTAAGGAATTTCTACGTTCAATGTTGTCTACGGGTAGAAGAATTAGTTTGAGATATAACTAGCTTGCGTATAGTCAATTGATTGAAATAATTTTTTAAATAAATTGATAATTAGAAGAAAAAATACAATGAAATTTATCTTTTGGTTGTCCTTTTCGGGTGTTGCAGTAGCATGAATTATAACATATCAAACCTTACATTCTTTTGTCTTTATTGATTAAAATTAATACCTTCAATTCTTTGCTCATAACATCAATTGTTTAGTTATCTTACCCTCAAGTTTTAGGGTTACTGGCCATTTACTATTTGTGGAAAAAACTGTGTTTGAAGCTTCTAATAACAGAAATTACACTATCCAATATGGATGTTATGTTTTTAATTATTAATTTCACCATTTATTGTTGTACTAGAGGTCTCCTTTCTTTTCCTTCATCTCTAACATCTCCAACCCTTTGCAGATCTAACCCAAATCAACCTTTCTTCTAATTCTTCCAAAGTTTAAAATATACCAATTTACATTATATTTCTTCAGTTTTTGTTGAATAATGGTGTAGAAGAACATTATTATTGGGATTGTGAGCTATTTTTCTATCCAGGTTGATTTTGAGTTGATCATTAATTGCTTCCTATATAACCATTTCTTACATAATGACAAATGCAAACACTTAACATAATTAATTATTGTTTTATCCCGTTGATGTAGTTTTTGAATGCTAGTGGCTAAGGTGCTTACTTCGATTTATGTTCATTGTTTGCTTAAGAATGACCCAACTGGGTGATCAACCAAATTGTTGTGGTTAAATTGTTGAATCTCCTTCTTAAGTATGCATGGATGATAGAGATGCGGAGCAGTATGAGGATGAGAAAGAAGATCTAGATTTTAATCCCTTTCTCAAGGGTACCCCCTCTCCTAAAGCTTTATCCAGTTTGAGCTCCAAAGTTGAGGTTTTCGAGAGTAGTTCTTCTAAGTAAAATAAAGTATGGAATTATTTTGTTAGGGATTCTGGGAATGGATAGGAAGTCATCATACGAAATACTAATAATGGAAGCAAAATTAGGATGCCCAGAAAGGCTGGGAGGAAATGTAAGAAAAACAAGTCTGACTTTAGGTTCCAAGTGTTAAGTCAAGAAGACTTCACGTATATTAATTTTGGTGACAATCAAATAATAATAATATTAGAAATAAATGAACTGTTTTGATAAGTGTGTTAAGTATGCAGAAAAATAGAAGTATCATATAGTCATCACAGAAGAAGCAAAACACAGACGACAAGTCATCACAGAAGAAGCAAAACACAGACGATACATCATCACAGAAGAAGCAAAACACAGATGACACGTCATCACAAAAGAAACAAAACACCAATGACATATCATCATAGAAGAAGCAAAACACAGACGACGCGTCATCGTAGAAGAAGCAAAACACAGAAGAAGTATAACACAGATGACATGCCATCATAGAAGAAACAAAATACAGAAGAAGCAAAACACAAACAACACATCATCATAGAAGAAGCAAAACATAGGCGATACAAAGATGAAGATACTCTAGTATGTCGAACAGTTAGTGAGATGGAGTTAATTACAAAATTCAACTAAATAACAATTTCTACAAGAAACAAAAAGCAGTTTTCAAGAAGCAGTTGAAGACTTAGGCTATAAATACTAGTCATAGTCGAAGATTAAAAAAGTTAGAGAAAGCTTTAAGAGAAGTTTTATGATTACAAGTTTTACATACTTAGAAAAATTCTATATTCAAAGTGCGATACAAGAGAGCAAACACTACTGTAACAAAAAGCTCACAATATCTTTCCTAGTGAGAGAAAGAAAAAGCTAAAAGCTTGGAGAGGCTAATATAGTAGAAAGAATACTTTGTGTAAGAGACCTGAAGAGGCTCTAAAAGGGAAGAAAGAATACTTCTAAAATTTAAGAAGTATAGTGAAATCTCAGACGAACTTTAAGGACTAGACGTAGCTCAAGGTTTGGGGTGAACCAGTAGAAAATCGTGACAAATATTCTCTAACCTTACATTTTTATTTTTCTTTGTTGTTAGAAAAATAGATAGAAGTTATTTACGATTCAAATACGTAGCTACTTTAGTATAATATCTTTAGTATTCTTTTGATAGTTGAAAAAGTTTTTCAAGAAATATCAAAGGTTTTTGTATTCTCAAAAGGATTACACAATTCAACCCCCCTTCTTGTGTATTTCATATACTTTACATTAATTATATATTAACAAGTGATTTACTTCAGTTGGTATCAGAGCTCGATTTTTAAGAACCACCTTTACAAAGTGAGGAAAAAGATCCATGGTTAAATCACATATTTTTATAGTTGAAGATGCCTCGGTCACAAGACCTCCTGCATTCAATAGTGAGGATTATCATTACTGGAAGGACAGGATGCAACTCTTTATAGAATCTACACACATTGATCTTTGGGATATCATCGACCATACATACCAGTAGATGATGAAGGAAATACGATTCCTTGTATCAGATGGTTAGTCGATCATAAAGCTAGATTTCAATTAAACTCAAATGCCAAGTTCTTTCTGAGTTGTGCTTTAAGCAAAACTGAATATGATAAAGTTCATAGATGTGAAACTGCAAAGGAGATGTGGGACACTTTATCCATTGCACATGAAGGCACAAATCATGTGAAAGAGTCCATGATCAGTATTCTTGTACATCAGTATGAGTTGTTCAAGATGAAAGACGATGAGTCTATTGATCAGATGTTTGGATGATTTCAAACTATCGATAATGGACTTAAAGCTCTTGGAAGAATCTATGATAATCAAGACCATTTTAGGAAGATTTTCAAAAGTCTACCTAAAAGATGGAGAACCAAAGTTACTACAGTACAAGAAGCCAAGGACTTGAGCAAATTAAAGATAGATGAATTGCTTGGTTCTTTGAAGATACATGAAGTAGAGCTTAATGCAGAAGATAAACCTAGAAGAGACAAATCTCTAGGATTAAAGGTTGGTCAGAAAAATTACAAGACTTAGAAAAATAGAAGTTCGTCGTCGAAAGCATTGAAGATTGAAGAAATCAAGAATGATGATACCAGTGAATCTGATCAAGATTCAAGTGAAGATGATGATGA
>JAOSBK010000001.1:29648540-29670297 GCA_027568895.1 Erythroxylum shatona | reverse complement strand
TAATAATTACTTGGAGGTAAATTATTTTTAATTAATTAAATTTATTTTAATAGTTTATGTAATATTTATTTATAAGATTATTTTGTCTATTAAAATAAATAATGTGAAAATTAAAATTTATTTTAAGTATATTTTAATTAGTAAACCAATTTATATTTAAATTTTATATTTTTAAAAAAATTTAAATTTTATCATATTTACTAATAATTAATAAATTAATTTAATTTATAAGTAAATAAATTATTTATTAAAATTTAATATTCATAATCTTAATTAATAAATTTTAATATAGTATTAAATTAATGTTCATAATTATTACTAATATTTATTAAATAGTATATTTAGTCGATAATAAATTAAATTGTGTAAAACAAAAAACATAAATCAATTTTTGTGGTTTTTTTTATTTTGAAAACTAAAAATTCAAAAATTCAAATAAACAATTGCTTACTAAATTAAAAAACAAAAAAAGGAAATTGGCTTAGATTTTGAGTGTTTAGGTCTTACAAATCAGCCAAGACCATTTCGATCGAATTTGGGTTATTTTGAAATTAATAAATTAATTTAATTTAATTAGAATCATAATTAAAATCAAATTTAAGTGTATAATTTTAATTAAGTGTTAATTTATATTTAAGAAATTTTAAAATTAATTAATTAATTAAATATACTCATAAATGAGTTAAAATTAATAATTAAAATACATATAATATTATTTATATCTTAATTTTAAATTTGAATTTTAAAGACTACAAAATCAAGAGCTATTTATGTTATGTGTGAATGAATTTTTGTTTTAAAAAGAACAATATTTTTTACATTAAAGTCTTGTGGCTAATTAATGGGACTTAGTTACTTAGATTAGTATAGCAAGTTCACAACTTCTATATAAATTTTGTGTGTAAAAGGGCCTTAGTTAGTCTTATTATTTAATCATCCTAATCATGTTGGACCTAATAAAGTCAGATTGAGCAATCTCACCTCTTTAATTAAGAAACCAAAAAAGTAGTCTTAATAGCAAAATTTTGAATTAGGGTTGAGAATAGGCTGGATCAAGTTGAATTATTTGTTGGCCTAGTCTAGCTCGACTCTCCAAACGTGCAATCTACATTTGGTCTAAGATTTGATCGAGTTTGATTTATGTGAATTCAGCTCAAACTCAATTGAGATTCAAGCGTCGACTATGATCTAATTAGATACGTTCCGATTTGTCTGAATTCAAATTCAAATTTAAATTTAAATTGTTAGTTTCACATCTAAATCAATTTGATCGAATTAATTTTTGACAATCATAATACGGATATCAAATATAAGAATATACTTAAAGGATAACTAATCCTAAACTGCTTAACTTTTTAAGTTTTTTTATAATTCACTTCCTAAGCTTTTTAATTTTTTATTAACTAACTAA
The DNA here is from genome assembly GCA_027568895.1 of Erythroxylum shatona. Lineage (NCBI taxonomy): Eukaryota > Viridiplantae > Streptophyta > Magnoliopsida > Malpighiales > Erythroxylaceae > Erythroxylum > Erythroxylum shatona. The sequence goes on along the minus strand of JAOSBK010000001.1, from coordinate 29,668,886 downwards.
TCTTTTAAAATTTCTAACAATTCATATCAAAACGCTAATTTTTGCTGAAGTGATTAATAATATGATATTTAGTGGACTTACTATATGTTAATTGACAATGGTAATACAAATATCAAATATATGAATATACTTAAAGGATAACTAATCATAGACTGCTTAACATTTTAAGATTTTTTTAATTTACTTCCTAAGCTTTTTAAATGTTTTTATTATCTAACTAATTTTTTAAAATTTCTAACAATTCATATCAAAACGTCAATTTTTGCTGAAGTGATTAATAATATGATATTTAGTGGACTTATTATATTTCGTGGACTTACTATATTTTAATTGACAATCGTAATACAGATATCAAATATATGAACATACTTAAAGGATAACTAATCCTAAACTGTTTAACATTTTAAGATTTTTTTAATTCACTTCCTAAGCTTTTTAAATTTTTTTATCATCTAACTAATCTTTTAAAATTTATAACAATTCATTTCAAAACGTCAATTTTTGCTGAAGTTATGATATTTAGTGGACTTATTATATTACCAAAGATAATCTTTTGAATTGAATTGTTAAATTTTTAAAAGTTAGTCTCAAATATTTAAAATCTAAAGCATTGAATTAAAAATATATATATTTTTTATAAAAACTATATTATTGTTTTTAATTCTTAAATTCGATTAAGAGTCAAACCTTTACTTAATTGCGAAGCATATGGTGGACTTTCTTCTATTGGCCGCCGTGGATGGCGTGTTAGGTTGTAAAGATTGACGATGGATCCACGCATTTACTCCATAGGTGAATGGGAATTTCCAAGATATGATATGATACCAAACGCGCAGTTGACTATAAATACATAGCTATGCATGCGCGTAATTTGCTGCAATATCAACTCAAAATTCAGAATTTCTCTGTTTCTTCGCGGCGTCGAAATCAGAAATTTAAGTTAAGAGGATTTAAATATTTAATTTTTTTAAATTTTAAAAGGTCTAATTTATCACTGGACTTCAAATAATTCTATCTATATAATATTTTTTAAAATTTTGAGAACCTCAATGCATCACTGAGCCCTATATGGCTACGTCCCTGCATATATAGATTAGATTTAATGAAACAATTTAGAATAGAATATGTGATACAGAAGATAAAGTTAGAACAAAATAACTGGCACAGACGATTATATGTAGAACAGAATAACTAGTACAGAGGATTATATATATAACTCTCTTTATTAGTTATTATGTCCTAACTTATTCTATTAAATCTCATTCATATATTTATGTGGAGTTCATGTAATGTGTGAATAAGATTTAATAAAACATAATAAAAATACCATAACTAGAAGTATTATGCCATGTAATGTAATTACACATGTCAATGCAAGATTTTAAGTTAAATTAATGTAAAATTTAATTTGATTAATTAAACTAATTAAATAATTTTTAAAATTCATAATTTTAATTAATATAATATAATATGCATATGAATATTAATTGATATAAAATAAGCATTAATTACAATTATAAATTAATTTAATTTATATTTTATGTAATTTAAATTTAATTTATGATTAATAGTTTAATTTCTTAGAAAATCTCATAAGACGTGTACCTTCATATCTTATAAAACAACATCTTCAAATTATATATATTATTCATTCACCTAAACTTTGTCATTATGGTTGAAAGTTTCCTTAACATTACATCATATTTAGTGGTACTTTTATAAGTGGAAATTGACTTGTGTTTCAACCGCATATTTGAAATTTGCAATACAATCTTGTTTTGTCTATTTCTAATCTTTAATAGATGATCTCTTCATAAGCACAATAGCGATTTGAAAATTATTGTAATTAATGCTAGATTTTAAATTTATTGCTTGTATCAAAACACAGGAGAGCAATATTGTTTGAGGTTCTCTCCATCTTGGATAGATTTATTTAATAAAAAATAATATAAATTATAATCATCATTATTATCATTAAATACAGTTTGAAGTCCTTGAGCAGAATTTGGAGAAGTCTGATAGTACGCAGTCTTACTTCTATATATTGAAAGACTGTTTTTAATAGACTCATATACAGATGTGACAAAAAATAGTGACGCAGATTATTAGAATAAATAAGTAAAAAGAAAAATATAATACTAAATTAAATTATATAAATATTTGAATTATTAAGAGAATATTTTATAATTTAAAATTTTAAAAGGTTATGTTAATTATTTTGATATAAATTATTGTTTTAATGATATAACCCAAAAGTTTAAGACGAAAGAAAACCAGTTGAATGGCTCTTCATTTCCTTGTCCTCTCAGCTGGCTCTCTGGTTTGGTTTGGCTCCTTCTTAGCCGGCCTTTTGATATAATCTGATTCAACCAATCCGAAGATCGAGCAAAGATCTCTCTTTTTCTCGGACTCGTTCGGTTCTGATCGAATTACGTGCTAGCTAGATTGTTTTTCCTTCTGACCACCAAAAATGTTGTTTTTAATCTTTTAAGAGTACGTAAAGTCTTGATCTTTGCGGCCTTGGACGAGGTGGGTCGATCTTCTTTTGGCTCTAGGTTGGTGGGTTTGATTTGGTTTTGGGACTGGGATTGGGTAAGATTGGTGGGTCTGATTGAGATTTGAGTTTGAGTCAATCTTGTGCTGGGAGATGGTCTGTTTCTATAGCTCGATCTCGGTCTGCAACTCCATTGACCAGTCGACAGCAGTTATGGCAAATTCTGTGAATTCCGATGAACTGTGTCAGAAATCAAGGAATAACAATCATGTGCATAAGAATAGGAAGACTACCAGTTGTTCTAATTGTTCTAGCAGACCCGTCTGTGAACGATCTCGATCAGCTGTAATTGATCTTGTCATCTTGATTGCTGTTATCTGTGCTTGTGGGTTCTTGTTGTTGCCTTCCGTTAAGTTTATCATTGAGTTTGTCGGTGTCATCCATTATGTGGTAAAAGAGGAGGCTGTGAGAAATCCGATGCTATATGGATCTATAGGGATTAGTGTATTTTGTTTTGCAATAGTTGCCTGGATAGTGCTTTTTTGGGCGACTAGGAAATGTGGGAATCCAAATTGTAAGGGCCTGAGAAAGGCAGCAGAATTTGATATTCAATTGGAGACTGAGGAGTGTGTCAAGAATTCTAATGGTACTTTGGTAAAAGATGGAGTTAAGAGGGGTCTGTTCGAATTGCCTCGTGATCATCATCGTGAATTGGAGGCTGAACTCAAGAAGATGGCACCGCCAAATGGACGAGCAGTTCTTATTTTTCGGGCGCGATGCGGATGTTCTATTGGGAGATTGGAAGTCCCGGGGATCAAGAAGCCAAAGAAGATCAAGAAGTAGGATTAATATAGTTCCTAAACTCTATAGAAAGGATATAACAATACAGGAATAGAATCATAAGGGAAAGAGGAATCCTTGTCAGCCAACATTCTCAGAAAAGCTACTTTCTCCTTAAATAAGTTCATGGCAATAAGTTGTAACCATCTATGCATTTGGTTATAATGGAGTATATAAGAATCCTTTCGTTTATTAACATTATTTAGCATTATATATTGTCTCTTCATGTATGTTCATGTCGTAGGTTCTTTATTCTTTTGCTTTTATATCCATGGTTTACTGTTTATTAATTTTCTTTAGGGTTTAGATCATACTGGTATCAGAGCAAAGTCCACTTGTTTATTCTTCATAGTGCCTCTGACACTGCAAGTAAGAATTGTGTCATACAGATAGCATTTCATCTTTAACTAGAAATGTAAATTTGCCTGCCAACCCTTTCATTCTGATGATTTAAGGTTCTTCTGTTGTTTATAGAAGTCTAACTTCATGATTGAATTGACCACTGACAAAATCTAGGTAAGTAATGCTGTTACTAACAGGAAACTGGGAAGTTGCTTTTTCTGTCATGTCCCCTTTTCTCTCTCTCTGTTTTTTTCTGGTTCTTTGTTGATAGGGAGGTTCTTAGGGTGGATTGTGCTGGTTAAATTCTAGCTAATTGTTCTGAATTTGTGGACTTTTCTCATTTTACAAGCATTACCGTTTTCCATCATGAGAAATGAACAGGAGAATCAGTCTTTCATATTGTGCATAGTCTGGGGAGCAATAGGTTAAATTACCATTTTGATCATTTAGTATCTTTAGCTAGGTCCTCCAACAGGGCATTGCTTCCTCAAAGTGCAGCATGCATATCTCATAATTTTTGTTATAGCTATTAGGTTCTTTGTTCTACTAAACTCTGTTGATTGAGCGAGAAGTCTAAACTAGGTCTGATCCTTGATGGCCCGAATCATTTCTATGTTTCAGACCTACATCTTATCAGATAGTTCACAAATCACCTATTTCAACTTAGGCTTGCTGTGCTTGTGTAAAGTGGGAACATTTATCTTGACATTGCCTTCATATTTAGTTTTCAAGATGGAGAGTAGTGATTAGATATCTGATCGATGGTTCATTCTTGGAGTTGACTTGTTCATCAACTCAAGTGTCTTCTTCAATGGAACCTTAGTTTTCTGTTTCATTTTTGCTATAGTATGATGTTCTTTCCAAGGCGCAGACTGAAACAAACTTTGTTTACTGATGTTAGACCTGGAAGAGAGAGGCTTAACCAAATTTAGTTGAGAAGTAGAATTACCTTATCTCTTCATTCAATTCATGGACCTATGCTGTGCTTAGGAAGATCACCTCAGAATGGAATCTCCACAAAGTGAGTGGATGGTTTTATGCAGAACAAGCTTCACTTCCTACTGGTGTATATTAAAACAAGTATCATCTTTTCAAGTCTGATGGCAGGAACATGATTTGAGTTAAACTCAATTCTTGTTCATAATCTTTATGTTTAGCCTATTCCTTTGATGCAATGTGGATGAGAAGTGCTGCAGAGACATTTGCAATCTTTTCGTTATCTTTTAGATGCATAAAAATCACGTGTTCTAGATAAACAAGCTGACAATTTGGAGTCATGATGAAACTGGTTTTACAACTAGCAAAATTGTTGACGAACTAACCATTAGTGAATCAAACTCATCATTTACGAATCAACGATTCAAAATCAAGACCTAAAATTTTCTTCCCAACGACCTTATAATGTAAAACTCAGAATAGAACAACATTTGGGCAGCTGTGAAAACGTTGAAACATCTGTCACTGCGCAAAATTTTCTTCCTACATGGTTCACCAACTCCAGAAACTGTAAACCGTTGACTAGGCTAATTACAACAATTCAAGTTAAGTACTAGGTAAGTAAGGTTATCTAGACACCTTAATCCTAGTAATGACAACAACCATCTTTCTTAGCTAGCTTCATATGTGCAAGTGTATCATGTATAGCTTCAGACTCTTCTCAGCTCTAAGCTGATATAGGCTGCAGAAGCCAAAATTACAGACCCCACATTTATTCACCATTGGTACTTGGCAGCAACAAGAATCTCCTCATATTTCTTGGCGGCTTGGTCCCAGCTGAGATCCTGTTCCATTCCTCTCTTCTGGAGCCCTTCCCAGCTCTTTTTGTATTCTCGATAAGTCAATAAGCAGTTTCCTAATGCATTTACCAACTTATTTGATTCAGCACTGTCAAATGTCCACCCGAGTCCTGACTCGTTGTAAGGATTGAACGGTTGAACTGTGTCTCGCAGTCCACCAACAGCATGCACGACTGGAATTGTACCATACATCATAGCATATAGCTGGTTCAGTCCACATGGCTCAAATCTTGATGGCATAAGCAAAATGTCTGCACCAGCTGTTATACGGTGAGCTGTTTTCACTGAAAATCCAACCCAACCTCTAACTTTGTCATGGTGTCGGCTTTCAAACTGCCTAAGCATTTGCTCCAAGTCTTGCCTGCCTGTGCCCAACAAGACTAATTGCACATCCTGACTCACCATCCAAGGAATTGCCTTAGCTATAAGATCAACACCCTTTTGATGATCCAACCTTCCGATGAAACCGATTAGGGGAACCTCTGGACGGAGGGGCAATCCGAGCTCCTTTTGTAGGGCTGCTTTGCACTGAGGCTTGCCAGTATGAAGGGTTTCCAATGAGTAGTTTGTGTATCCATCTGACGTCAGATGGATGTCAAACTCTGGATTCCACTCTTTTACATCAATTCCATTCACAATTCCGCTCAGTTTCCAGTCACTCTCATTTATGATATTGTGCAGACCCCAACCCCCTTCAGATGTTTTAATCTCCCAGGCATATCCATGACTAACAGTAACCACACGATCTGCTGCCTTCAGACCGGCTGCAAATATATTGAAGTGCTCACCTCCAACGGGGTCATACAATCTGAAAAGATCAAGGTAATGCTCTGGCAGATCCACATAGGAGAAATCATCCACTGGGCCACGACCCTGGATACAATCAAAGTTTGTACTGGCTCAAGTTTCAATAGAAACGAACAAAGGCATTCAGTCTGAATCCACAACTAAGATAATTTAGCTATAGGAAAAAGAGTTCACCCCAGCAAAGGAGAAACCAAACCTGGTGTGCTATGTTATGGATTACTAGGACGCATCTGGTATATCGCATTAGACCATTGTCCCGATAATGTGCCTTCAGATATACTGGCAACAAAGCGGTATGCCAATCATTTGCTATGAAAACCAAATTTCCATCTCCATAGCAAACACCACCACATGGAACATGCCAAGGAACCTGAAAAATATAATTCAAAATTGTATGAGCAAGAATGAAATAGGCCTAAATACACCACTGGTTTTTGAGAAATCCATCTGGTGACAAGTCACACCAGATAAATCCTTCAGAGAAGATTGGCAATCCAATATTATAATCAAAGAACCCATATGTCATAGAATATTCATCTGAGTAATGTATCTGCTGCTTGCTTATGATTTATCTTTCTCTTCTATAAGAATGTCAAGTAGTAGTAGTCTTTTAAGAGCATATAAATTTCTGTTTACTGTCTACTTTCAATCCATGTAACTAATTGCTATAATGCATAAAAGCAGAATTATCTGAATGGACACCACCAGCATAGGTACTTGGTTAATATCCTAAATCATACCTCAACAGCTGCTTTGCAAAATAAAACCATACGCTTCAAAATATCCTGCACAATAATTCAAAGACATGTAAGACTCTAATGTGAAAGATGAGCTGCAATGATCAGGCAATCATTATTAATGAGATGAATGCAGCCAAAATACATGATTCTCCAAGGTGCACATTAAGGTGTTGGATATTTATTTTTGAAATCAGATACTATGACCAGATTATATCACACTATTTCATTTGATGTCATGAGTTACATGGTCCAGCAAAAAAATTCAGCTGAATCTTGCAAAAATTATTATGTGATGTTAGGAATCTAAATCAAAACCAGAATGAAAAGGCTTACCATTCGGTTTCCACCATATATATTACTTCCCAAGTGTTGAAACATAGGGCAATGAATGAATACAAAATCCACACCATCAATGTAGGCTTGGAAGTATGTTACTTCAATATCCTGCAAAGTGAGGAATTACATAAAAATTGTGATGTGATTAATCAATAGCCAAAAGCATCGGTTTTCACCAACCTGACCATCCACCTTGTAAATCTTCCGAACTCCACTATCTTGAGGTTCAGCATAATTACCATATCGAGGTACCACAACCTGCAGGATAGGAATCATCAGTGGACAATCATATAATACAATTATAAAAATAAAAAAAGAAAGAACCATGAAATCTTGATAGCATTACTAATGCAATGTCGGGCAGCCAAGTACCTGAAAGAATAAACTAATTGAAAGCAAGCCATCTAGAAATCCTTAAATTAAGATTACATAACATGCTTGAAAAGTCCTTTAATTTCCATGTAAATCAACTTTTGGGGAACAAATTCTCTTTGATACGTTATGAGTTAAAGGTAAATCATAGTACCAGTTATCAGGGAAAGGTAAATCATAGTACCATAACCCTGTGTCCACGTCGTGCCAATGCCTTTGGTAAAGACCCAGCTACATCACCAAGACCACCTGTGACAACCATCTCATTTCAGTTCTTGATTCCTGTAGAAATGGCACGCTTGAACATGCACTAGAAATAAATTTTCCATTCCCAACGATAGAATACCTGTTTTAGACCATGGAGCACATTCTACGGCAACCAAAATAACATTCATAACATTAGCACCAGCTAAAGGTGGAGGTGGTGGTTCTTTCTCAATCATATCACTTTCAACATTATTAATCTCTGACAAAGCTGATTCCCCTTGATCAACATGTTTTTCAGCATTTATAGTGGCAACTTTTAAGCTACTGGATAGAAAAGTTGGCAGCTCATCAGATTGAATTTTTTCCGTACTAGCTTCATTCCAATAATCGGTAGAACTCCTCGGAAAGGTAGCATCTTTTTCAGGTAATTGATCACCAATGTCCCTTCCACCTTCTTCATAACCCTTACTAGAAGCCAAAGATGCGCCTTCTGATAATTGATCCACAGTTGAAGAATCCTGACTGCTTGAACTAAAACTGCCACTTTGTTGCTTAGGAAAATCATCACCACTAGTTGAAGCATGCGCTGAACTAGACAAATAGTTCTCCGGCTGCTCATTAGAGACTTCGTCCTCTTCTGGGTTAACAATGGAACTATTTATAGAAGTAACAAGTTTCCTTCTTTCAGCTATCTACAAAAGACACAAAAACATTCAACGATACATTCAAATTGAAAGCTGAGTCCTAAGAAGTTAATGAAATGAACACGTTTTCAGTTTAGAAGATACGACCATTTTATCTCTTTTCCTCTGAAACGACCAATTCATTTATCCTAAGTCCAACAGGCTCGCCATGAACCCTCTCTAAGTCAACTAAACTGATGCATCAACAATTGAGAACGGACCATTCGAATACTAAGCATTTAAAGGAAAGCACTTACAAACATCCAGTTCCTAACATCACGAGAATTTCCAAAACCATAAGAAACACACTGACCCATAAACTGAAGAACCTGAATACGGACCATTCGAATACAAACCATTTAAAGGAAAGCACTTACAAACATCCAGCTCCAAACATCACGAGAATTTCCAAAACCATAAGAAACACACTGACCCATAAACTGAAGAACCTGAATTCGACATTTAACAAGCAACAAGCAGGCCAAACTCTGCAATCGATAACACAAGGCATCACCTGTTTAAGCAATTCTCTTTGCATGGCAAGGACCTTCTTGCTTTTTTCAATGTTGGCCTGAAGTGTATCTTCTGATGCATCACCACTCTCCTCTTCCTTGTTAGCAGCTCTAGGAGGCCTAAACCTTGGGGAAAAGCCATGATTAGAAACCCCAAATTTACAAGACTTTCTAGGCCTATACATGAGAATTGAAAACCTGGGTCCATATTGATTTTGGCTATGGGAAAGAACGGTTCCCTCCGGTTTGATTTTAAGGACAAAAGGAAGCGTGCCTATCGAAGCCATTTTACTCGTTTGACAGAATGCCAAAGAGAGAAAACAAAACAGAAACCTTTCACCAAAGTTAAAGGTTGGTTCGGGGAAGATAGAACCAACCCAGATGAGGAAATAGGGAGACAAAAAATAAAACCCAACTGAGGAGATTTCACAGTTCAATGAGGGATAAAACAACCACTCTTCAATTATAGGACAGGTAAGAGAAGCAGACGATGCAGAAGAAGAACAAATGAAAAACATGGGCAAATTGGAGAAGAAAATCTTTTCTAGAGGTCCGTTGAGGGGGACCCACAGAAGAAATCATGGAGACGTGGGGAATGATTGAGTTTGTGACCCAAGTCGTCCGCCAATCTGTGAGCGGCAACTGGTACTTGTCGAAACCACAAATGGTTTCTGGTTCAAAGTTTGCATATCAATGGTGGGCCTGCACCAAATTTGAAAGGTCACCCACAACAACCCTAAGTACGGATATATAAAGATTTTCAATTTACACCAAAGAAATATTAATATTTTTTTATAAATAAGACAGTGACAACAAAATTTAAGTTCGTACAAAATTTTAAAATATAATTAGAAAAGTTTATTTAAGAAATTAAAATTTAATTAAAAATATATTAAATAAAAATTAATTAAATTATTTTAATTTATAAAATTGGTTAATTTACACAAACTAATTGATTAAATAATAAATTTATTAATTATTTAACACCAAAAGTAATCAATTAAATGAAAAATTGAAAAACGAATTACAACGTTAAATGAAAATTAATTAAATTATTTTAGTTTATAAAAATTGATTAATTTATAAAAATTAATTAATTAAATAATAAACTTATTAATTGTTTAACACCAAAAGTTATCAATTACATAAAAAAATTGAAAACAAAATTAAAAAGTTAATCAATTCAAAATTTTTATAGTTAAATATGTTGAAATAGTTCGTTCAATCAATGATTTTTTAAGCATTCACTTTAATATTATTTAAAATTTTTAAATAAATATATGATAAGAATGAGTTAGAGTTAAGCTTATTATATTTTAATATTTAAAAATTAAATAAGCTTCAACTTGTTAAGTGACCGTTTTATCACAATAGTTTAAGTTGTTATATGAGACCAATTTAATTGATTTTATATATTTACTAACAACACACCCCCTTAAATGAAAGTCTTTTAAGTTTGAAACTTGCACAAACCCACTTTAACTTGTGTTGAATAATAGATTAGTGGTAGAATTTAAACTTATGACCGCTTGGTCACAAAAATTCTGATACCATATTAAGTAACCGTTTCATCACAATGGATTAAGCTGATATGTCAGATCAATTAAATTGATTTTATATATTGACTAATACAATTTTTTTTTAATATTTAGGTTCATTATTTGCTCCAAGCTTGCAATAGAGTTTAATCGGACTTCAAGTTATTTAAAGCTCGACTTGAATCGATTAAATTAATTTTTTAATTTTAAAATTTTTTTAGCTTCATTCTATATTAAAAATTTGTGCTGTATATTTAACTTGGGCCATGACTATTGACTTATAGCCCGACTGTTTGCCATCCCTGTACACAATCTCACCTAAATCGTCACTTATCCACATAACGAGAATTTTAATTTATTATGTACATTCAACAGTTAATATTTACTAAAAAAATAGTGATTATTAGATTTATTGATATAAAAAACTTGAAGATTAATTATATTTAAAATTGGATCATAAAATTATATTTATAATTTTATAAAATCGTCTAGTAAAAATATGGGTTAATTACATTAAAAAAACTCAAACATTTGTCAAAATTTTAATTATAGCCTAAACTTTTAAAAGTAGTAATAAAATGTTTAAATTTTTAATTATTCAATTCTAGCACGAACTTCAAAAAATAATAATAAAATGTTTAATCTTTTAGTGTTTTTCAATTCTAACCCGATGTTAGCATTTCTGTTAAGTTTAAAAATGACCTAAATCAGATTACGTTATCTCAACGACCTTACTAATGTAATACGTTATAATGCAAAAATAGTTTGGAGCATCAGAAGAACAAACAGAAAACAAATGACTGAGTACATTAGGAAAATAAAAGATAACGTCGGGTTAGAATTAAAGAAATTTAAAATTTTAAATATTTTATTGCCACTTTTTGAAATTTGGCCTACAATTTAAACAATTTAAAAGTTCAAGCATTTTAATGTTACTTTTTAAAGTTTGAGGTACAATTGAAAAATTAACCAAAATTTAGACTTTTTTTAACGGTTACTAAAAATATTATAAAATGAAATGATTTGACTACTCATTTACAATTAATGTTGAGATAGCTTTTTCATAGCTAAATGAAACTTTATTCAATTAAAAAAATAATAATGTATTGGCAATTTTATCAATTTGATAATTCCTAATAAAATGATTTTAATGCAAAGAAGCTTAAAAGAAGACTAAAAGATATAGAACTTTCCTCTACTTTTAAGAAACCTAAGAAAACCCCCTTCTCTTAAACTTTCATTAAAAAATAACCCCAAAATACACATATTATAATATTTAACATGAATTAATTAAATGTCACTAATATGATAATCTAATTAGTAAGATTACTCATTTATAACTGAAAATTTAAGGGTTTGAGTTACAAAAATAATTTCTTTGTAAAATATAAAAAAAAGATTACGTATAATTGATGATCCTTTTTAAGCAGAAGCTTTGTACACTAGATTTGCCTTTTAATATGATAACCGAACTCAACTTTTAAACCTAATCAAAATGAGTTAAATTCGACTTAAATTAATAATTAAAAATAATTATAATAAACTATTTATTTATGCTGTATTTAATTATTTTAGTTCAGGTTTAAAAATTATGTTAAATCATTGTGTAAATAACATTTAATTAGTTTACGTATCGTATATTTCATCATTATTTTTTATCCAAAATTTAAAACAAATGGTTTTAATAAAAACTAAATAATAAAGGAGTTTTCAAAAAATTTTAAATATCAGAAAAATTTTCTATGTTTCTTAAATTAAAAGGGAGATTTGTATCTTTTTACTCTCTTAATAATATATATTTTATACACATACCGTACAATTAGTCTTTGCCTCCTAAAGCTAGGGGTGAGCATTCGGGTAATTCGAGCCCAATTTTTACTGTTCGAGCCCGACCTGAATTACCCGAAATTTTGTTCGGGTAAAGCCCGAATTTTTCGAAATTTTGTTTGGTTCTTTTTCAAAAATTACACAAAATAACTAAATACTTGAATTACATTTTCATATCTCAACAAATAGTTGAATTCACTAATAATATTACCAAATATTTCAATTAACTAGCATAATTAATCTGTTAATTCTACAAGAAAAATAACGAAAAGTATTTTCATAATTTTTTAAAACCTAATTCGGGTAATCGGACCGGCCCGAATTTTTTTGGAGTTACCCGTCCCGGCCCGAAAATAATTCGGGTAATATCCGGACCGGCCCGAATTACTCGAAATTTAACATTTTCTTACTCAAATTAATTCAGACCGGGTCAGATAATCAGGCCGGCTCGAATAATGCTCACCCCTACCTAAAAGCCTCGGAGAAGAACAGATTTGTGTAGCAGCTCCTAAAGACACGAATATTTTAGAGACCACATAAAACGACGGAAACAACAACCACAACTGAAACAACAACCAACGGCAACAACTGCCCATGGCGTACACTTCAAGTGTGTTCTAGTTTACTTTGTAAACAAAGAACATAACCCACCAAACCGAATCGATCTGTATTTTCCATTTCTTTACTATTTCAATCTATTCAACGTTACTCCAGGTATCTAATATGCCTTTCTTTTGGAGCTCTCGGAATTCCATTTGTTCTCTGCAACTTGACACACTGCAGGTAACCTCTGTCTCTACTTGTTTGATCATGACATTCTCTGATCTTGGGAGTTGTTCTGATGCAGTTTGGTTCTGTTTTTGTTGTTCTGCTTTTTCTGTGTTATTCTTTTTCAAGATTTTGAGGAGTTTTTGGTAAGCCTTTTGAAATGTTGATTCTTGGGTTATCATGATTGGTAGGTCTAAAGAGAATGTCGGGTTTAAACTCGACCTTGAGCATAATCAAATAGGAATTTCTGAAATCTGAGGCTTCTGATGTGAAGCTTCAAGTTCTCTGATGAAACAATGAAGAAATGGATCGGTAGTGTTCTTGCCATGTCCTTGATTATGTTACTAGTTCTGACGGATTCTGTCAGAAGAAGTTCGATCGGAAAAAGTATCCTTGCGAGTCCTAACTCTATAAACCAATCCGATCCTCTCGAATGGATTCAGGTTCAAGCTCCACCTGCAGTTCGTAGCTCAGAACCTGAAACTCAATTGATTTCTGCTCATTCACTGTTGTCTAATCTATTCGTTGAAATGAACTTCTCCGACGAAGTTCAGAGCTCATTTCAGGCTTGGAATCACATGAAACACATCGTTAATTATTCACAAGGTTTTCCTAATGCCATGGAGGCCATCAGAGAAGCTCAGGTTGCATGGAAGAGTCTCATGGATTTCTTTGAAAATGCAAAACAAGAAAGTAGTAATGGAAGCTCCATGCAAGACGAGCAATGTCCACAGTTTCTTAATGACATGAGCACTACAAGTTCTGATGATGATGGTTATAAACTACGTATTCCTTGTGGCCTTATACAGGGTTCTGCAATTACGATAATTGGCATTCCCAATGGTCTACTTGGTAGTTTTCGGATCGATTTAGTTGGAGAATCAGTTCCAGAAGTCCTGGAACCTCCCATAATTCTGCACTATAATGTCAGGATTCTAGGTGACAAGGTAACTGAATATCCTGTCATCGTTCAGAACACATGGACTCCAACACATGATTGGGGAGAGGAAGAACGGTGCCCTCCTCCTGTTCTTGAGAACAACAAGAAAGGTACTGATATTGCTCTCATCTCTCTTAGTCACTCAACTATATATTATACGTATGTGTATATATATATATATATATAGCAAGATGATCATGCCATCTGGTAATATTTTACAGAAAACCTTCTTCTACTTCCATGAATGTATCTATGCAAAAGTTGATGAACTTAACCTTGACTGCATTTTTCTTCAGTGGATGGGTTGTACCAGTGCAATAAAATGGTGGGTAAAGATCGAAGCCACAAACAAACAGCAAGTATATCACCTAACACTTCTGAACCAACATCAACCTATGGAGACAGATCGAAGAGCAGCAAAATTTTTCCTTTTAAGAAGGGTTACATCTCTGTTATGACACTCAGGGTTGGAGAAGAAGGGATTCAAATGACAGTTGATGGGAAGCACATCACATCTTTTGCTTATAGACAGGTAACATGTCAGCTTCTTAATTGCCTCTTATTTTTTTTAATTCAATTCTTAAATTTGACTTGATTTAGATTAAGAATTTATTGATTTGAATAAGGTTTCATTGATTTGAATCAAATTTAATAGTTGAATTAGGCAAGTTGTCAGCTGCCTCTTTTTGCTCTTTTTAATTTCAGTAAGCATTTATGATTCTTCTTCCTTTATCTTTTTGATGGATTAGAGTTTAGAACCATGGCTTGTGACTGAGTTAAGGATATCTGGAGACTTGAAGTTAGTTTCAGTATTAGCAAGTGGGCTACCATCATCATCAGCATTATCAGATGAATTAGAACACACAAATGATTTAGAAGCATTGAGATCGGCACATCTCAGATTGCACCAGCCATTGGATCTCTTTGTTGGTGTGTTTTCAACAGCTAACAATTTCAAACGTAGGATGGCTGTTCGTAGAACATGGATGCAGTACCCTGCAGTGAAGGAAGGCGCAGTTGCAGTCCGGTTTTTTGTCGGTCTGGTAAGCGTCATTTCCTGATCTGCCAAGGTTTATACTCGTGGAGTAGAAAACAGTCCGGGTCACAGTATTATTAAAAAACCTCGTCATTAATCCTGGTCCTGGTACGAGGTTCCTCGGCTTAAGTGAGGTCATGAATTTAAAACCGCTCTTATGTATATAGCTGTTTAAAATTTGGGTCAAAGCTTTGCCTCCTATAAGAGACCTACCCGACTCTAGTGGAGATTAGTTTAAGTATAGATAACTTAAAGGTACCTTTCTATAATTAAGATCCTCCTAAAATACCTCGTGGGTAAAAAAAATGTTATTACTAATTATTTAATAGTATCACATTCATATTAATAATTAATACAAAAGTAGTAAAATAATATTATTTTTATTAATTATATTAAAATGATATTATTTTTATTAATTATATTAAAATGGTACTCCCTCCTATCTAAAATAAGTGTCGTTTTAGAGAAATGCACATTTATTAAGAAAGCTAGTGAAATGTTTGATATACCCTTATTAATTACATGTTGAATTGTCTTGAAAATGTAATCTGTATCATTAGGAAGTGAGAAAAATGAAAGGGTAATTTTGGAAATAAAATTATAAACATGCATGAAAAATTGTGAACGACACTTATTTTAAATAATTAAAATTCCTCTAAAACGGCACTTATTTTAAATAGGAGGGAGTATTATTTTAGAGTGATCGGTTTGGTCCAACTTATCATTATTTCCAATCTCTTCTTGACAATTCTAGCAAAGTAACCTTCGAGTCAGAACACTAACCGGAGAAAAACACTGGTGATTGTGTTACATTGCAGCATAAAAACCAGATAGTGAATCAGCAACTCTTGGCTGAGATGCAGAGACATGGAGATATCCAGTTGATGCCTTTTGTCGATTACTACAACCTTATAACATGGAAGACAATAGCAATCTGTATCTTTGGTGTAAGTAACTACTCACTTTAAGTAGTTTTTTTTTTTTTGTGGATGATCAAGTTGAATATACTATCTATATCATCATGATTCCACGCAGGCAGAGGTTGTTTCAGCCAAATATGTGATGAAGACAGATGATGATGCATACGTTCGTGTAGATGAAGTGGTTTCTTCTTTGAATAGAACAAATGTGAGGCAAGGACTGCTGTATGGTCTCATCAATTTTGATGCTCGGCCTCAAAGGGACACTAATAGCAAATGGTATATTAGCTTTCAGGTAACTTTCTCTCTGCAATTACGAGTTGCAGGGTTTAAGATTTATGGTTTAGATTTTTTCGTTAAAGTTGTGAATAATGCATCAGAAAAGGTTGTAATAGTTTTGATATTGGTATGGTAAGAAATTTTAGAATCGGTTCAATTATGTAAATCAAGTCAGGTCAATCTAAATTCAGTAAGTCAATATATATTTAATTGAATTCGGATTTTAACTTTAGTAAATTAGGTCCAGCTTGTTGGCACTTTTAGTCAGACCTGACCCTGAGCAAGGGCAGGTAGGACACTTGTCCAAAGCTCAGCTTTATGAAGAATAAAATAAACAACAAAAAAATTCATTTTATTTCATTTTGTTTTTTATGAAAGTCTTGATCTTTATAAAAAGCAATAAAAGGGTCTCTATTTTACCTCTTTTGTTCTTTATAAGAGTCAACTCTTGATTATTATAAAGAAAGAAAAAAGGCAAGATAGGAACTTTTTTTATTTGCCCAGGACCTATAAAACGTCATGACCGACCCTGTTATTACTGTCACTCTTTCTTCTTTAATTATCCCTACTGTCACTCTTTCTTCTTTAATTATCCCTCTCTAATGAATCTTGCAGGAATGGCCATATGTTACCTACCCTCCATGGGCACACGGCCCTGGTTATGTGGTATCACACGACATAGCAAAGGCAGTATACAACAGGCACAAAAATGGTAATCTCAAGGTAGGACAAACGATGAGCATACATACAGGTCATCTCCCATCTTTCTTTTCTCATCAGACACATACTAAGATTCGATACATATATAAATCTATGAAGGTGTTCAAACTGGAGGATGTTGCAATGGGGTTATGGATAGAGGACATGAAGAAAGAGGGCATGGAGGTTAGTTATGTGTATGAAGAACGAGTCTATACTGAGGGTTGTAATGATGGGTACGTTGTGGCTCACTATCAAACACCCAGAGAAATGCTTTGCCTGTGGAAGAAGATGCAGGAACTAAGCCAGCCTTTGTGCTGTTAGGATAATCAAAAGAAGGTGATTAAGCTTAAGTTTTTGTTATTAGTTTAGTATCTTGAAGAGTATTTGTATAGAAAAGGACTAATCACTAGCTATAAGTTGTTGTATATATAGATAATACAAGGCGTTGAGTTTAGAGTTTTATAGAACTAGAAATTGTACGAGGAAGCATGTAGTACATTATTAGTTCTTGAAGGAAAATTACTTATTTTGATATTTATAAGTTATTATTATCTTAAATATTAATATTTAGAATTAAGTTAGAGCTCTCAGCCTTCTTAAATTTTATTTTTAATTCAAATTATATTTAAATATTTAAAATTTATATAATTTATATCATAATTGAATATCCAAACTCGAATTTAATTAAATCAAAATTTTACTTGTTTACTTCAAATGTGAATAAACTTATGTGTTAGAAAATTGAAAACTTTCTTGTCCAACCATTTTTTTAAAAGTGTATTATGTCTATCACAAAATTGTACAATTAAACTTTTGAATTGGACCTAAAAATTTTAAATTTGAGTTTAATTATACTCGAAAATTGAAACTCAAATTGGATTAAATTATAATTTGATTTATTAACTTCAAATAGACCCATGTTGAAAATTGAAAATTTTAAAATTTTATTTATGCTTTTGGCCAAACTTATTATATATATAAATGATATATATATATATATATATATAATCATTTTTAACATTCGACGAATTATATCATTAACTTCCAAAATTGATCAAAATTCATCCTAAACTCTCACAATATCAGGATCAAAAACATGGATCAATTCTTTATTGGATACAACACTATTTGGCAAACTTAGTATAGCAAAAGAACATGTAGTTAACAGAAATACTTAAGTTCGAGCAACAATTTATTCTAATACAAAGTGCTAAAATGCATCAATTAATACACTTAAAATCTTTTTTTTTTGGGGTTTAATTTGGGTGCAAAATCATGACTCGTAAAGATCAAGAAGCCATGCACCCAATACCATATCTAGTGTTAGGAAACACAAGAAACAAACCACTACAAGCAACACCTACCATTAATGGAAAGCTCTCCATTACTTGGTCCATCTCCTTCACATGTCTCGGGAACAAACAGTTCGTGACCCTGTGATCCGAGAAGGCAATAGCCACAAATACCATAACAGACATTACCGCATGTACGAAGTCAGTGAAACCAACCTTGTACCTCTCATCTTTAGGTATCTCTACGTCAAGACCAGGCTTGAACACAGCAAGTCCCTTATGTGTGACGAACCCGTAGTAAACCTTCCCATCAGGACCCCGAAAACTATCAGTGAAGTGAAAGAAGAAGCAAGACAAGGCACAAAGTCCTAAGAGCATGACGATCATCATGGTGTCCACGCGAGTGCATTCACCGGTACGATAAACAGAGGGCAGAATCATTTCGAACGTTAAAAGAGTGCCTGTGGGAAGGAAGTTGATGAGCATGGAGGTTTTGGATATGGTCTTCTGGACTCCTTTTGCCACTGCACGTCGCTTCCGGCCGCCGTGTTCTGGACCCAACTCAGATGGTGCTCGTTGAGACGGGTTTCGTGTGTAAGTTGTCGGGTCTTCATGTGGAGTGGGACTGTAGATTTTGATTCCAACCCCTTCTTCTACTACAGTTTGGTCCATTGTTAGAGAGAAAACAGATAGATTGTGGGTTTGAGAAAGACAATTCATATGTTTGCTTTGTGATATATAAGGTTTCGTAAGTTCGGTTATGGATTGGAACGGTTACTGACCGTTAGGAAGTTTAATCTGCTCGCTGTTGGATAAAACTTATCCACTTCAACTGCTCATATGTGAAAGCAATTAGGTTTGGTTCTATTCAAAAGTAATAAGTTCTGCATTCTTTAACGTAAACGTCTCCTGCGTTTTCAACATCTTCAGCGTGGTCCAATTTCTCCATTTGAGTATACTCTGCATAACCGATAAGCAACCACCTGAAGATTAACTTCAACAATGTTAGCAAACGATATAACAGAGATGCAGTAGGGCAACGTAAGACACAAAGCGAGATGAGACAGAAGTCCGCAAGTGAAGCCTTCAACCATAAATTGTTAATCCAATCTTCTCCATCCTCTAGCTTATGCATTGCTATTTTCTTGTGATAAGTTGCTTTGTTCCTCTATTCTCTCACTTCTTTTCTGTGTTTTGTTACTTCATTCCTCTGATCTCTCACTTTATTTTTGGTTTTTGCTTTGGATTTAAATATGTATTTGAGCTTTTGTTTTTTATTTTAGTTTTGGTTTCTTCCGTTGTAAAAAATATGAAAACTATAAAAAGTTATTTTTATTTTTTGTTTCTATTGTTCTAATCTAGTTTATTTCAACTAAAAATATAATATATAATATATAATATATTAATTATTAATAAGAACTATGAATAATTTAGTTTGATATCATAACTTAATTAACTAAAATTAATTATTAATATACTTAATAATTTTATTTAATTTTTTAATTTAATTAGTAATTATTAATAACTGTAATTAAATTTAAAATATTTTAAAATATATAAATTCAAATAAAATTTGATTTAATAATTAAATATATTTAAAATAAATATTAATTTATAAATTAAAAGGTTAAATTTTAAATTATTTAATTTAATAAAATAAAATAATTTTATGAAAAATAATTAATAAATATTATATAAGATATAAAAATGCATTTATTTAATAAAAATAATTTATCTTTAAATATTATCTAATATGTAATTATTCTCAGAGACATTAACAACTAAAAATGTTTTATTTTTATTTTAAAAAACAAAAAGACTAAAACTCAACCAAAAAGGCCTTAAATTTTAGACTAAACTCAAATTCATCAAGGTTGAATTTGCTCTAGGTTTAAATTGAGGTTATTACTATTTC
>JAOSBK010000001.1:29574935-29586374 GCA_027568895.1 Erythroxylum shatona | reverse complement strand
TTTGTCTCCGCCATATGTTTTGATTAGTCCGATTTGTGTTTTGCTTCCGTATTTTCGCTTCGTTATCGCTTCTTTTTAGGTTGGGATCCGGTTTCCGGATCGGGTCCCAATACCCACTATCATCTTGAACACCAACAAAAGAACTTTTACTGCCAATTTCGTAGTTCAATCTTTGCTTTCTATCTTTCTTATTATGATACTTTTCAAGTAAAATCGTCATTTGTCATTTGACATCATAACTCACTTTCTTACAAGGCTTCATAGAACTTTTAATCCCAACTAAATGCTTCTTTAATATAGTAATTCTCCTACTTTCAAATGCTTTTTACAATACAAGCAAATAGTATGGTTCTTTATTTCAGGAACCAATCTAGCATAAGCGTAAGTTGGATCATCGAATCTTCCTATACCTGAAGTGACTGAACTATCAGGATTACTTGAACTTTCTTTCATTTATCTATCAAATAAATAAAGACATATGTCAAAATTAAATTAATAACTTTATATCAAAATAAGAACACTTAAATTTCATTATCGACTACTATCATAAAATAGATATTGTTTAACTCAAATATAAAAATAACACAAATATAAAACCATAATTAATATACTTACAATTTAAATCATTGTATGAAATATTAATCAATATCTTCTTAATTCGATTTAGGGATTGGCTAGGGCCGTAGAGGAGACTTTGTCGAATGTAGATTATCGATTACAAGCCAAACATATATACCATAATTGGTATGGCAATTGAAAGGGAAAGGATCTCAAAAATTAGTGTTGAAATTACACATGATCAACCTATGTTGAAGATTCCAACAAAAAACTAAAAAGCTTGACAAAAGAAGCCTTAGATGTGCTTCAACGTTACTTGAATATCCTAAAGAGAGGTGGGTAAGATGTTACTAATCTTTTGAAACTAAATGTCCAATAGTTGACACCAATATGAATGAAACTTTTAATGGGTGGATCCTACCATTAAGAGACAAGCCAATGATTAACATGCTTGAGACAATTAGAATAATGGTGATGAAGAGGTAAGCAGATAGGAGTCATTTTATGGTTGGTTGAAAGTTAAATATTGTACCAACTATAATGAAGAAGTTAAAGAAGAACAAAAAAGAAACAATGCAGTGGACAATTGTATCGAATGGAGATGGCACTTATGAAGTTTTAAAGGTTGATGGGAAGCATACTACGAGTATTGGTAGACAAAAAACATGTAATTGTGTCAAGCATAGGAACTATATGAACACTTATGCAAACATGTGATTAGTGCAATTCATCACTCAAAAGAAAAGGTGGTTGAAACATTCGTAGATTCATGCTATAGGGAGTTGGTTTATGAGTTTGTATGAACACATATTACAACCAATTAGAGGTGAAATTTTCTAGCCTTCAAGTGATGTAGAGGTGATACATCCTCTAGTTAAAAGAGTTATGCTCGGTAGCCAAAAAATTGCAAAAAGGAACAACAAATGAGCCAAAATTTTTTTAAACAAATTGTCTAAAAAAGGATACCTCAACTCAACATGCTGAGGCTTCTTCACAGGTGTGTACACCATACCATTTGAAAAAGTTGCATCTTGTAACTTGATATATTAAATTTCATCAAACAAACCTTAAACAAAATTTTTTAATCAAATAATCACAAATTCTCACTGAATAGTTGAGGCATCCATAAAATCTCCGACTAGGATTATGATCACTCCATGAAGTTCTTAATGGGGCCTTTAGCCTACAATAGCAAACCACTTTTCCTAAATTTTACTACTGTTGTATTAATTGATGATGATGATTCTGTTTGCATACTAAAGAAAATCACAATGTAAATTCGCCTATAAAGAAAACATCAATGTCAAATATAAGATAATCTTTACTAGGTGATGAATATTAATCCCATCTTTTAAATTTCTCCCATACAGAGACTTTAATCTAGTTAGGTAAGGTATAATCCTCTGGGCTACAGTGATAGGGGTAGAATCTATGTGAAAAACAGTAAGTGTAGAACCTATGTTGGTTTCATTCGCAGATGACGTATTAAATTTGAAAGTCGAGATGTCTCACATGAAATAATCAAATAATATGAAGAAAACAACAGTAAGAGAAACCAGTATTTTGACTAACATAGTAGCAAGAACAGAACAATATTCTAACTTATATCAAAACTAACATACATCAGTACAATATTCTGAATTATACTGAAATAAATACGCAGTAGCAAGAACGTAGTAATTTCCAACCAACAGTAGCAATTTTAAAAACAATATTAAGAATAAAAAAATCTCGACAAAGAGCAAGCAGAAACACAAATTTTGACAATAGTAGTAATGCACAAAATTCTGACTTAGATTGTTAGTGAAAATAGCAGAAATAATTAAATTGGGAAAACTTATTTGAGAATGTAGGACGTCGTGAAAATCACTGCCTTAAGTCAAAAATTCCACCTCTACGGTGTAACAGGATAATGGGATCCGACATCAAGATTAACTTCTCCTCTACCAGCTTCGATACACTCCAAAGGGCAGAGTAGGATTTGTCTCCAAGAATTAATAAAGCAGATAAAAGCAGAATAGACAAGATAAGAAGATATGTATGTAAAGATGCCTTTTGGTGGAAGAAGATTGTGTCTTGTTAGGGGAAAATGAGAAGATGCGTAACAGTGGGAATGAAGAGAAAGAGAAGATGTGTGAGGGGTTTATATAACAGAAACAATTTCATACGTGGACAAGAGAAATTAAAAGATATTAAAACAAAAGGGAGCATTAATAACGTTAAGGGCCATAATATGCATAATAATGGTTAAACATTATAACCGTTAATGGGATAATAATGTTGAGAAACCGTAGGGTCAAAGTTTTGGATCAATAACACCAACATAGTCATCTTGGTAGTACAATTATATTGTTAAATTTTACACATTTTTCATGTATCTTTGAATTTAGATTACTTAATATGTTAATCACTTTGGTCTCGTGATGAATTTATTGGAAATAAATATGCATTTATTAATGATATTAATCAATTAAATAATAATTGAAAATCCAAAAGGATGTTGTTTTGCAAAAGTTTTAGTTTAGCTGCAGTTGTTTTTAACATAAACGAAAGCAGAAAAATTAAACACAAAATAAACAAATCAATAGACGAGGTTTAGTAACACAGTTTGGCATACCTTACCTACATCTACGAGGTCCTCACTCAGCTTAATCTCTTTCATCTGATAACAATAATTTTATACAAGGCTTTACTGAGCCGATTCACTCAACCCTTGACATTAGCCCTCATTCTCACACTCCATGAAAGTAAATTACTCCTAATATCGCGACCACTTCGTGCTAATCTCAATAGAGAATTTTTGCAACAATGTTTGATAATAAAAATGAGAATTGAACAACTCTAAGTGATTAAACTAATAAAGATATAAACAAAGAAATGCACTTGAAATAAGAACAATCCCCTAAATATGTATTTTCATTAGCCGAAAGTGTGGGAAGTGGTATAACAATATCTGTTGTGAACTATTGAGAAGAATCACGATTAGTCCATGCACAACAACATCAAAATAACATCAATTAAACAAGCGTTTCATCACCAAAATATCACCAAAAATACAGCTGCAGTATCATGCCTATACTGGACATTTTTCTCACAAACAATATTTGAACAGCCCCTAATCATCAATCAAACTAGCAGCCCCAAATCAACAAAATGTTGAGTTTGACTCCTTTGTTGTTCCATATTAGTTGGGAACAACAATTGGGGCAAGACTCTTACCTATATAAGGAGGTTGCTACCTCCTTAGTTAATATATCAAATAAAGTCAAGGATTTGTATGACAAATTTGACTCTAGTTAAATTCCTCTTTTGAGGTGAGAGTTGGAGAGTTTGTCTTGGGTATTTCTTTGTGGGTATGTTGGTGTATTAGGAGATTGGGTGAGAGAAAAAATTGTGTGATTGTAAGAATTTTTCACATAGTGGATTTTCTTCTTAATGCCCGTAGTTTTTTCTTCGATTTGGGAGTTTCTACATAAATTCTCTTATGTTGTTATTATTTCTCTATTTTCTGATATTTATGTCTATAAAATATCATTGGGTGTCGGTTTAGGAGGTCTAGATTTCTAACAATTGGCATCAGAGCCAAGGTGTGTTTTTCTTGAAAATTCTGAGTATGCTCTGTGGTCGCAGTTTTGACTGACCTTCCACATCAGAAAAGATTTTCTTAAAAAAGGTTCATTTGGTGCGATGGAGCTTTGGTATGGTAGTGTGGAAGTTCACATCTAGAAAAGTTCTGGCTAAGGAAAGACTTGGTATTTAAATGTGTCCTTTGTGACTTACCTCTCTTTCCTGGAAACTTACCTGGTGTATTATTCATTTCTACGGTAAAATTCATCAAGGCAGAAGAGCACAGGAAAAATGTCAGGAAATAGAGCTTTGAATCCTCTTAGATTTAAGGTGGAGAAATTCGACGAGAGAATTAATTTTAGCTTATGGCAAGTGCAATCAAGGATATTTTGATTCAGTCAGGGTTACACAAGGCATCGAAAGACAAACAAATCCCTTATATCAGCACTATTACTAGTGATACTGACAAAACAGCTAGTACAGACAGATCTAGTATAAGCGATGAAGATTGGGAGGATCTGGATTTGAGAGTAGCAAGTGGGATACGATTGTGTTTGGCTAAGAATGTCCTTGCAAATGTGCATGGAATATCTACAGCAAAGGAGCTTTGGGAAAAGCTCGAGGAGTTGTATCAAACAAAGGGCGTCTCAAATCGGGTGTACCTAAAGGAGCAGTTTCATACACTGCGGATGAAGGAAGGTACTACAATTTCAGATCATTTAAGTGTTCTCAATGGGATCGTCTCTGAACTGGAGGCAATTGGAGTTCGTATAGATGATGAGGATCAAGCTTTGAGACTCATCTGGTCTCTTCCACCTTCATATGAACATATGAAACCGATTTTGATTCATGGGAAGGAGAAGATAGTTTTTTCTGAAGTTACCGGAAAACTCTTTTCAGAAGAGAGAAGACTGAGTGGTGGAAGAGAAATGTTCCTCCTGAAAACTCAGCTCTGATGGTAGCTGGATATCGGAAGAAGAACTCCATGAAGAAAAATATAGTATGCTAGACGTGTGAGCAATCTGGGCACGTGAAGAAAAATTGTCAGAGAGATGGAGCGGGTTAACGTTCGACAAGAGACTCTGGGTCAGTTAATGAAGAGATTGGTAATGTCGCTAACATTATCTCTATGGATAATGATCTTGCTTTCTAAAAATGAGGGGCATGTACATCCTTATAGCATGCCGCTAATTTCAAAGTTTCCATGATAGAGGATGTGTTACTGTTAGCGGGTTCACAAGTTTGCACACGAGCATTGGTTTGGCATTAATGCAAGGTGTGTGGTGAAATTTATGTCGATGGCTGATGAACTTCTAGAAAAGCCAAACATGGGAGTAACATCATAATTTTTTAGGCAAAGTTATTTTCGACATGTGTCGAAGTAAAAGGCTTAGAATTGGTTTATTCTGCGTGGGTATGCTTTTATGGTGGAGCATGATGCTATGAAGCATGATAATTTTTTACATTGAAGGTTATGTTATTTTCAGGAGATCTTTATTAAGGTGGAGTGTAGTTGTGGGATCAACCAAAGTCCCCAAGGTAGAGATTGCTGAGTTTTTGGCTCATTTGTTGTTCCATATTGGTTGAGGACAACAATTGAAGTAAGACTCTTGCCTATATAAGGAGGTTATTACCTCCTTATTTAATGCACCAATATAAAATCAAAAATTTGTATGACAAATTTAACTTTAGTTAAATTCATCTGTTAAGATGAGAGCTGGAGAGTTTGTCGTGGATATTTCTTTGTAGGTGTGTTAGTGTATTAGGGGATTAAGTGAGACAAAAAATTGTCTTATTGTAAGAATTTTTCACATAGTGGATTTTCTTCTTAGTGCCCGTTATTTTTCTTTGGTTTGAGAGTTTTCACGTAAATTATCTTGTATTATTATTATTTCTTTATTTTCTGATATTTGTGTCTATAAAACATCCTTGAGAGTGGGTTCAAAAGGTCTAAATTTCTAACAAATCCCATTCCCAAATTGATTTTCTGGGATTCGAATTCATGACGTTGGACAAACCCAAGTCCAACCTGGTAGCTATGATACCACCAAATGATACATAGACACTTTCTAATTTCTTGTTTATAATTATTTGTTTTATATTTTAAATCTTTTAACATATTAAAAATTAAAATAATATTGGTTTGATTTGATTTAATATAATATAATTATGCAATGGAAGATGTGGTTTGTCAATGTATTTCAACATTCATAATTAAGTGATTTCGTTATATAATTTAATAATGATAGCTTCATGATTCCTAAAGTTTACTTTTGTTAGATTAAGTTACAATTTTTAATTATACATTCTACTTTACTCTTAGGGGTTAAGGATCATCAGAATTCAGAAGTTCGCAAAGCATGTCAACTACCATATCACCTTTTTTGTGTACTTGCAGAGTGCTAAAAGCTTAAGCATGGTGGCTCTTTCTTCTTTTCCTTCTCTTTAATGGTAGGGGGAGAGGCTCAATTTCGTCTTGTTATAAATAAACAACTCGTTTCTGAGAAGATATCGACAATGTCAGAAAAAGGGTAGCACAGTAACTTGAGTTGGAAGAGTCCAATGAACCCTAACCGTCGAAGAAGCTAAAGAGCAGATAGAAACAAAAGAACCCATTAACACATGCCAACGAACACTACTCTTATGCGTCACAGTTAAGAAGCAACTCTGACTATTCGTCCTCTTTTCATAGAAAGTTTACGTTCAAAGCTGGCAATGCAACTGACAAATGGTGAATCCAATGCTTTTGGTTTTGTGTCGCCGACACTGAAACCATGGTTCAACTTCAGCTCCTGGCATTTCACTCGACACAAGCTGCCACTATAAGACAATCCAATGGAGGGTTAGGTTCCAGAAGCATATGAGCACAAGGACAAGGCCAGAGAAGGAGAGTGAGAACTACGAGGTATAGTATATACTCTCTAGTCAATCTCCGATTTTATACCCTTTTTTGCCAATGCATGTGAGTTCTCGATATCTATGGTTATGAATTCCATATCATTGTTCTGATTCTTCATTTGCATGCATTGTTCTATTAGCTCTCGCAAAACTACTTTCTGATCTTCTCTGATCTTCAAAACTAATGTTTCTTGTGAATTCTGTGGAAATGAAGAGCCAGTCGACCTCCAGAGGCAAAGGGCTAGCGAAGAAGGAGAAGGATCCTCCAGTGATAGTGGTCTACAGCGAGGGCTCCTCCGAGAAGATCATCGAGATAGGTTCGTCAAGTGAAGGATGGAACGTTGACTTTGAGTTCTCCAATGATGATGAAGAAGAAGAAGCGTTTGTCGAAAAACCAGAATGTCGAATCTGCTCAGAGGAAGACTTTGTTTCCAACATGGAGGTTCCTTGTGCTTGTGACGGCACAATGAAGGTTTTATTATTTATTGCCATGTTTTAATTATTCTTTGAAATATTTGCAAATATATAGTTCTTAAAATTAAATTAACAACATTATAATTATTTTCACCAAATTGTATTTACCATAACGATACAAATTAGAACTTATCCCCATATTCAAAAGATAACCTTACTCTTTATATCCCAGTTTGCCCACAGAAATTGTGTTCAAAGATGGTGCAACGAGAAACAAGACATCGTCTGTGAAATCTGTTGGCAGGTAACATATACCAATTCAATTAGATCACAGGAATTAAGAACAAGTCGAGCAAAAAACTAGACTTTGATCATTTTCTTCTCAGATTTACCAGCCTGGATATATTGTTCAATTTTCATCAGCATCAGTTTTATTGCCTGCCTGAGGAAATAATCACATTATAGATATGAGGCAAGCCTGATTAAACCCTCTTCTGCTATTATTCTGTCAAGAAGAAGGTGCAGGATCAATCAATGTAACTTGTAAACAAATGGGTCATTATATATTTTCTTTTGCAGAGAGGGTTCAGGAGTTCCTGGAACTGTCAGGGTACTAGAAGCAACAGATCTTGGAACAAATGGAGCACAAAACACCCCAATCAATGGGGTTCAATCCCTGTCGAGTTGCTTTAACGATCGTAAGTGATCTTACTATTATTAATAACCTTTCATGGAGATTCTGTGACTAACCGATAGTCTGATTCTTAATTGAATCTCCAAGGCTGAAGTTCTCATGGGATGCTGTAATGCAGTGGTACGTATGTTTCAGGCTATTGATCATATATCAGAGATAATTTTGTGGTTTATTTTCCATTTTCTGCTTGGCAGTTCTTGGCACTTCTGTAGTTTAACAATCAATCATGCACTGACAATTAACTAGTAAACAGAAAACGTAGAGAGAGAAAGCTAGTGTGAGAAAGTTTTCGAAACAGGGGCTAACAGAGCATCTAAAGAACTCAGTGGAAACTGAGATTTTACTCAATAATTCGTCTATTACAATTTCTGTAATCAACTCTATATTTATAGTAAATTGGTAACTGTAATCTAACTGATGTTATTCAACTAATCTTGATTGTCTTGAATTCTTGTATCTTGGATTCTTTACGTAGTTGCATGGTTCGACGTCTTCATACTGTCCGAGAAATTCCTGAGACATAGACATATCACCTACAACTTCTGATCCTGAAGAATGCCTACTACTTGCCTGAGCCCAGCGATGGTCAGTTGAATACAGTGTGCTATGTAAGTCTAGAAATATTCACTTCCAGACCATCAGAAGCCATTAAAGATCTTAAAGAAAACTTCGTTTGGATGCAAATTAAGCTCTCTATGGTCTTGATCGATCGACAGTTCTATGTAGGCGTGCTTGTGCCATGCTATCTAGCGGCCTGGAGTGCTCGTCATTGCAGAAATCACCACATAATTCCACCACCGGTTAGTACCTTTCCTTTGATTTAATTACAGGATTCCTTAGTTTTTACCGATTAAAAATATTAATTTTTAATATTTTTATTTAATGTCTAATTTTTTTAATTTTAAACTAAATATCAGATTTAAAAAATATTTTCTCTATTAAAATTTTGTTTATAGGATTGACAAAATACGTAAAAATTGAAATTTAAATGAGTTATGTGCTCTTTTTCTTCGTCAACATAGGTATTGATCTTCTTGTAACAAACAAATTGGTGCTTATATATGAAAAAAATATCAAATAATTTTTTAATGTCAATCATTATGTAATATTAAATATTTTAAAAATTGGACCAAAAATTAAAGAGGTATGACAAAAAGCTCAAGGTTTAAAAAGTTCAATAAGTATTAGTCTACCATAAAATCGGTTAAAGATTTAATAAAATTAAGGGTATGTTTGGGAGTTTATGATGGAATGGAATGAAATGACAATTAATGGAACGGAATGGAATGGACCACTCCATTGTTTGGAAGTTTAAATAAAATAAGAGGGTTTGGGAGGTAAGCCATGTCATTCCATCTCTGACCCCCCAATTTGGGAAGTCACAAAATATTAGATTTTGGATGGCAAAGGATGGTTTCTAAAGTCGTTAATTGTCATTCCATTCTAATTCAAAATAGACTCTCAAACAATGACCTGAGTCATTTGGGCCATTCCATTTCATTCCCTTCCATCCTTCCACCCACATCCAAACATATCCTAAAGGATTTAAAAATATTGAAGAAGATTACCTTTACCCAAAGAAAATTTAAAGTTCAATTAAAAAAGAAACAGTTGAATGAAAGTTAATATATTTATTTTGGTTTATAAAAACTGACTAGTTATTAATTAATTGATCAGTTTTAACAATAAAATTATTGAACTGAAATTTAAAAATCCAACTAAAAATTTTGAGACTTCAAGGCCGGTTCGTTTTTTAAAACATGAATTATTGCTGAAATAACTTTTTTAAATTAAGTTATTTGATTTTTAAATTTTTGAATTTTTAGTTAAAAAATTTAAAAAGATTAAACATTCATATTTTTTATTTTTCATCTTGTGTGTGGATTTTGCTGACTCTATCTTGTGTGTGTCTTTTCCCTTCAAATTAGGAACCGAATGTGCTAACTAGTGCAGGAGTTGCGATTGTGATTCAGTCAGAACCAGCTAACAGGAACCACCAAGCAGTGGAGGCCTCAGGAGAATCAGTGTCTCAACATGTTCAACCCGATAATGTTCATACCAACCCCACTCTGTTGTCACTCTCTTGAATGGACCGGAGCTAGCTAGATAGTTATGTTCTTGAAGCTATATATCATCGTGTTCGTGTTCGGTTTAGGTTTAATTTCTGTTTAAACCACGCAGTTACTGCAGCAAGCTTCAACCTGACTTAATCTCACTCTTGACAATGGATTAAAATTTAGAGCACTATGTTGTTGTTGGCTATAACATGCTTTTCCTATCTTTAAATACCCATAAAAGTTGAGAATAAGAAGTGAAATTAGTTGGGTATAGTTTAATTTAAATTTAATAAACAAATTTTAATTTAATTATATTCAAGTTCATGTTCAATTTTGAACTAAATAATATTTCTTAAATTTAACTAATAATAATTTAATTTAAGTACTTCAAACCTTATCAGATTCAAGCTCAATTTTGAATTTGACAAAAAAATTTTGATTCCAACTCAAATCTTAATAGCTCACCGTAAGAAAAGTATGAAATACTAATGAAAAATTATCGACAAAATAGAAAACGTCGCTAATTACTGACAAAATTAGCTACATTGGTCGGTGAACTTGCCTGAAAATTTGAGAAGACATGAAAAATAAAGAGAAATTTACCGACGGACCTTTGTGTAGGCTATTGTGCGTCGTCTTTCGTCATGAAGCTCGAACTTTTAATGCAAACGACAACGTTTTGAAAAGTAACCACACGATATTGTTTTGTAACACTTATAAAGCCTTCAGCAATAAAACGACATTATTTTGTTATAGGACAAATCGTTTTGTTTCAGGATGAAAACGACATCGTTTGGTTTTAAGTCATACGACGTTGTTTTAGTTAACTAAATAAGTTTAAGCCTCTAGCAACAAAACGACGTTGTTTTCATCCTGAAAGGACATTTTTTTTTTACCAAATGACATCGTTTTATTACTGGAACAAAACGTTCTGTTAGCAAGAAAACGACTCAATCCATTGTTAATCTCAATTAAAAATAGGAATGGCAAATGTGGCCCGACTCAACCCGATTTAATTTTGGCCTGAGTTGATCAAGCCACAGGTAGAACGGACTAGGCTCAGGTAGGGATGGCAAAAAGCTCCGCCCCGATGGGGATCCGATATTCCCAGACCCGAACGGGGCGGGTATGGGGGCACATTTTGCCCAGAATAAACGGGGTAGGGGATGGGGATTTTTTTCCCATTTATATTCGGGGCGGGGATGGAGATTATAGTCTCCATCCCCAATGGGGACCCGACCCGTATAATGT
>JAOSBK010000001.1:29536925-29570986 GCA_027568895.1 Erythroxylum shatona | reverse complement strand
AAAGTCGATGAATTGACCAAAAAATTTGAAGAAATGCAGGATAAATTAACTACTGAAGTCGAGCAACAAAAAAAGGTTTTGGAACTCATATGTTCTACACATAATATTCGCGTTGATTAGACAAGTACTCATACTGATATATTAGACACTTATGACATATTGTTCATATTAATTACTATATTATGACATCTTTGGGATTTTAAATTATATAATTCATTGTCTACATGTATTAAATTCTTGTTATACATTATTTAATCATTCGCAAATCCATGATGTACTCAACAAATTGATAAATTACTAAGTCAAAAATTCAATTTATAATATTAAATAGTTATTAAATAAATCAGATTTAATATTTTCCCCAATTATTAATTATTCAATCACAATAATAATTCCATTAAATTTCAATTTTAAAATCATATTCGGATTCAAATAAAATTTCAAATTTAATTTTAATAATTCTCACTATTATGAATAATTTCGGATGTGTCATTGAAATTTAATTATATAAATTTAAAATTTATTAAAATAAACTTTTTTAATATATTTTAAAATATATTTAAACTATTTATCATCTGCGACGTTTATTCCCAAACGTCGCAGATGTCCATTATTCAACGACGTCTAATAAACGTCGCAGAAACTATATTGATTTCACAACGTTTAATTCCCTCGTCGCCCATTCCCCTCCGCTTTCACGACGTTTTCTAAAACGTCGAAAAAAAACGTTGGCTTCCTCGACGTTCTCTTCTAAACGTAGAGAAAAACGTTTCCTTACTCCCCCTTCAACGACGTTTTTGGCGACGTTTTCATAAACGTCAACATTAACAATCGCCGACGTTTTCCTAACATTTGCGACGTTTTTAAAACGTCGCAAATTGGGTATTTTTCTTGTAGTGACATTCCGCGACGTTTAAAAATAAACATCGCGGATTCCTTCACATTCTGCGACGTTTTAAAATGTCCAACTTTTTTGTAACGTTTTCCAAAACGTCGCGGAATGTCGACGTTTTCCGCGACGTTTTTGAAAACATTTACCTACATCACATTCGCAAATGCTCTTCTGCGTCATTTTTTAAAACGTCGCAACCTTTTATGACGTTTTTAAAACAATGCAAAAGGGCTTGTTTTCTTGTAGTGACTCAAGCCATTCAAGACAATTTAAACGCTGCTAATAACAAAATGAAGTTGCAAGTGGATTCCAAGAGGAGGGAAATTAAGTTTCAAGTAGGCAATTTAGTCTTCCTAAAACGCCATCCTCATAGACAACAATCGGTGTGCAAGAGAGCTTATCAAAAGCTTGCCAATCGATATTTCCGGCCACATGAAGTGGAAGAACAAATTGGACAAGCTTTGACTGGGACCTATGAAGTTCACTCCAATTATTTTGGAAAGAAACGAAATTTATAATAAATGAATTGCAGAGGTAAACTTTTAGCATGCCAAAATAATGTATTCAAACTAATGTCTAAAATATATAAGAAGGGGGAAGTTAAGAATATAAATAAAAATTATATTTTTAAAATTAATTATTTATGTTCTAAGGAAAAGATATATTTTAAAAAGAATTGTATAAATAATGTTAAAGGATAATTGTTAAAAATCAAGAATTATTTGCATTTTGTAAGTTATATATCACAAACTTTCATATTTTATAACAAAAATGCACCAGTTATTCAAGTTTAATTTAAAGCAAAATGTGTCTAATAACCTGAAGGTATTCCACATATTCTGATATTTTTTTAATTAACATGGCACTTCTACATAAATTAGAAAAAGGAAATGACCACAACTCTATTGTCTACAACTAATTTTCTTCATAAACCCCAATATCCCCACCTAATTGGCGTTTTTACTAGTTAATGTTGTGGGTGAGTTTGTTGCAATGAGTTAGAGTTGCAACGATAAATCATTACTCATTACTCTCTGGGCTAAATCACAAAAGGGATTATGAATTAGCATGACTGTTGCAATTTCACATGATACAGCCAACATTGGGATGATGAGCGCTAAGAAAAAAGGCTGGTAATATTTGAATCATATCTCTCTTTAAAAGAGTTGATGCGGAGAAAGTGTCATAGGAATTGAGCAAAGTTATCTAAAGTTAGGAACAGGGACCAATGGTAATAACATGAGCCAAAAGGATGAAGCCTCCAGATGTTTTGATCGGATTGAAAAGAAGAGATGGGGGCATCAGTTTAACTTTTCTTATATAAAGGAATTTCCTTTAGAGTGTGTATTTGGAGATGAGCTAGAAATTATGGAGCATAATGGATATATTAATATAGCTTCAACGTTTTTTTTGTTATCAACTTATGTAGTTTGAAGAGCCAAATTTTCCTTAAAGAACGTTTCACCCAAAGGTCCAACAATTGAATTGCCAAAGATGGGCACACTGTAACTGTAAGGGAAAATTTTCAGATATGACATGTCTTAATCCATTTTATAAACGGTACCTATCAGTAATTTGTACTTGACTCCTAATTACTCCATCCAGTCAACTGATGAT
This sequence comes from Erythroxylum shatona, assembly GCA_027568895.1. Taxonomy (NCBI): domain Eukaryota; kingdom Viridiplantae; phylum Streptophyta; class Magnoliopsida; order Malpighiales; family Erythroxylaceae; genus Erythroxylum; species Erythroxylum shatona. Next base: position 29,568,477 of record JAOSBK010000001.1, on the reverse strand, counting down.
TGCATGGGGTGGACAATGTACATTTATTGCATTCAATCAAATATTAGTTTGTAGTTGTATGTCGTTTTTTTTTCCCCATAACCTCCATATGTTATCCATTCAACAGAATAATTCTTCGACTTGTAATCAGGAAAATAATCATATTCTCGCAACAATATTAAGATGAATTTCGGATTGTGTGGTGAAGATGAGACGAAGGGGAGGATAAAGCAAACTTGTACACGGCGCCGAAATGGGAATAGATACAATCGTACGTGGCGCATGGAAGAATTACTGAAATTTATATTATCTTCAACTTTATTTATATATTCATAAGTGACAGCTGAGTATCTGTGGTACTGAAGTCTACTATTATCCTAAACTTTATTTATAATATACATAATTAAGTGATAGTTGAGTATCTGTGGTACTGAAGTGTACTATTATCTTCAGCTTGGGAAAGAGCCCACAAAATGTTCATGTAGACATAAACTTGAGACACAATTGGCACCCCCAAATGTCATCCCCCACAATCGCATTATTTAACAAAAATCCAAATTACTTTCACGTTTCCTTTCACGTCAACTTCCCTTCTCTTTCACGACCCACTACTCTTCTTACCCTTTTAACTATCGCTACTTTTTAAGTCCTCTCCTCAACCCCCTATCTCTTTGTATCGGAGAAAGCTAGCAAGTTATTTCATGTTTTATTTGGGCGTTGGTCTCTTTGTTCTACTTCCGTATCGTTTCTAATTTACTTGCAACAGTGTTGGAGACCAAACAAAGTTACCAACATGAATAAACTCCAAGATTGGCCCGAGCCAATAGTGCGCGTCCAATCCTTGTCCAATAGTGGCATATCCAAGATCCCAGACCGATATGTCAAGCCGCCTCGCGAAAGACCGTCCATAAATCCTTTCTCTGTTGATGGGAACATACCGATTATTGATCTGGAAGGGCTATCTGGGGAGGATGAGAATTTTCGTGCCAATATACTTGACCAAGTCTCTGTGGCGTGTCGTGAATGGGGATTCTTCCAGGTTCTTAAGCATGGGGTTAGCCCTCGACTCATGGACCGTGCTCGTGAAGTGTGGCGTGAATTCTTCCATTTGCCAATGGAGGCTAAGCAATTGTATGCCAACTCTCCCAAGACTTACGAGGGATATGGTAGCCGGCTAGGTGTGGAGAAAGGTGCCATTCTTGACTGGAGTGACTACTACTTCCTTCACTATCTCCCTTGCTCTTTGAAGGACTACAACAAATGGCCTGCTCTCCCGGTTAACTGCAGGTGATTATTTCTTCTTTAATGGTTAACTTTTAGTTTATAGTTTTGATGCCTTTTCACACTTGTAAGTTCGACATGTCAGATTGATGTCATATGATGTTATATAGATATCATCGTATAGACAAGATTTTTTGTCTAATTTTATAGTGTCTTATTTTATCTTAAAAATTTTAATTATTTATTTATGCGGATCTTATATTTATTTATACAGAACCTACACGGAACTTACATAAATAAATGACTAAAATTTATAAGACAAAATAAAACATTATAGAATTAGTCAGAGAATCCAAACTCTCGTCATATCTAATATTGGTTCAGAACCATATGTTTGGAATCTACCTAATTAACCAAACATTTAGCCTTCTCTACTCTGATCTTTCTTTATACGATAGATAGGTTTTATCAATAATATCCGGTTGATTTGCAGGGAAGTGATGGACGAATACGGGAAACAAGTGGCGAAACTATGCGGGAGATTGATGAAGGTTTTATCAATAAACCTTGGATTACCAGAGGATCGGCTTCAGAAGGCGTTTGGGGGTGAGAATATTGGGGCATGTCTAAGAGTCAACTTCTATCCAAAGTGTCCACAACCTGACGTGGCACTTGGTCTATCATCGCATTCGGACCCTGGTGGCCTGACCCTTCTCCTGCCAGATGATCATGTGACGGGTCTTCAAGTTCGTAAAGATGACAACTGGATTACCGTTAAACCAGCTTCACACGCTTTTATTGTCAACATTGGAGATCAAATCCAGGTAGGCCTCTCTCTCTGAGCTAACATATGAAAGGGAAATATGCATGCTGGATATAAATTTAAACCAAAAAGGGATGCACATGGAGGGGTCATTTTTTGTTGGGGAAATCAGCAAGCTTTAACGGATCTAGTTATGGAGGAAGATTAACCATTTCAACCATTCTCTGCAATTTGAACGAAATAAATGAAGAATTTGAACTCTAGAGCACGACCTCAATATTTTATCTTTTCCGACTTAGGTTTGTTCAAGGCATTGGAAGGAGGATTTATTGATTTAGTTCAATTGGTGATGAACTTGGAAGCTCTTTAATGATTTCACTCTTTGGAGAACAAAAAGAAAAAAGAAAGAAAACGGGACATACGATCAAAATTGCAATAGTCGGAAAAAGATGGGATCGGGCTGGGATAAGGCTTTTCAATCTTCTTTCCTAAATAACACGTGTTACTGTCTTGTCATTGGTCGCTTCATGTCGCTGGGATGAAAAAGTATTTGTTAAGTATTAAATGATTAGCAACTAGTGCCACGTTTTGATCATGTTGAATGGACATACATACTAGAGAATCACGAAAATTGAAATCTAGAAATATGCGCACTAAGACTGCGAAAAGCAGATAGGGTGTTAATTATAAAATCTGTTTCACTTTAAGTACATCCCCTCTACATCGTATAAAATATTAATTCATCAATCAACTTCAGTTAATTAGCTGTAATTTCATTCTTGAATTATCACCGTTTTTTGGCAGTTTTGAATTCATCATTCAATTTCAAGCTCCTGTTTCTTTTGACTTTACGATGGCCCTTTGATGTTATCTTCTCTTGTGTTTTTAGTGCATCCACTTCTACCCCAAGTTATGTGTCGCCAAAAGTGACGGGGTTTTGTCTAGGAAAAGTCCAAAAGTTAATATCACAACTACAATTGAATACCCATTTTAGTGTAGGTGTTCGTAGACTATAATATCCCCTTTGAGAAAAAGCAAACATGTTTCAGTCCATTGTCTTTGAGTTAAGATTTGATATTACCTTTAAATTGTGATAAACATTTAACTTACTATTGTGTGGCATAATTATTTGGACAGGTACTGAGTAATGCAATTTACAGAAGTGTTGAGCACCGAGTGACGGTGAATCGGGTAGAAGAGAGGGTGTCATTGGCCTTCTTCTACAATCCAAAGAGTGACATACCAATAGCGCCAATTGAGGAATTGGTGTCATCGACGAGACCTGCCCTATACACGCCGATGACATTTGATGAATACAGACTTTTCATGAGAATGAGGGGTCCACGGGGAAAATATCAAGTCGAGTCTCTTAAATCTCCCAGATGATATAGTTGGTTTGTCTTTTTAGCAAGAGAGAAAAAAAGAAAAACAAAGCGACCAACTCATTCTAATTGACACTGTAAATTAATCACATGTAAACGGTCCCTTCATTTGTTAATAATTTTTGTACAACAAATTGTACAATTCGTAATGTCAAGAAAAATTGAAAGGGATTGCCTGCAGCAAGATGTTACAGGAAATTACGAAGAAGATGATGGAAACACGGCACGGCAGGCTCAAAACAGCGTGCTGGTTACTATTTATCGTTTTAATAAAACCCCAGCATTGTTATCCAAGAGCCCACCCACCTTTCCCTTACGTATATTTTAAATGACTGTAACACGGATAGTGCAGGCAGAAATACCATTGACAGTATCTCTTTCTTGAATATTCTCTGACTTTCGCATCTCTCTTTCTCTCTTCCTTTCTTACTCTTCTTGTTCGTTTGTTATTCAACGTTAACGTACCAATCACCGAATCAACGCAACAACTGGCATCAGTGCAGTCAATCCAAAGAAGGACAACCATGGCCGAAGGAACAAGGGATGCTGAAATGCGAAGGTTCAAAGAAAACATAAAACTGTTAATGAAATCACAAAACAGGGCAGAAATGTTAAAGTTGAATTAGTCGTTAGTCCAGCTGTTAGTCTGTTAGATAGTTAGCTTGATATCTGCTAATAAGGTTCCTGATTTGTAGGGAACACAAAGTTTGTTTTTCCCATCTGGTTGTTAGCATATTTTTAGGGATTCTAATTAATGTTCCAATTCCTTTTGTACTGCTATAAGTAACGTTGATATCAACAATAAAGATTATCGAATTCTGATTTCATTTCTGAGTTGTGTTCTTTCTGTGAGTCTTCTATCTTTAACATTTGGTATCAGAGCCCTCTTGCAGGGTTTAGAAGTCGGAATCTTCTAAGAGTGGAGAGTATTTTTTCAGTTTCATCATGACAACTGAAAAGGAGAGTTCATTCGTTCAGCCTGCTGTACCCAAGTTTGATGGGTACTACGATCATTGGGCGATGCTCATGGAAAATTTCCTTCGTTCAAAGGAGTACTGGAATCTGGTGGAGAATGGAGTTCCCGTTGTTGCAGATGGAATGACAGAAGCACAAAAGAAGCAGGTTGGTGACCAAAAGCTGAAGGACCTGAAAGCAAAGAATTATCTCTTTCAGGCCCTAGATCGCATTGTGCTAGAAACCATTCTCAAGAAGGATACAGCAAATGATATTTGGGATTCAATGAAGCAGAAGTACCAAGGCAACACTCGAGTAAAGCGTGCTCAGCTGCAAGCACTACGCAGAGAATTTGAGGTACTGCAAATGAAAAAGGGAGAAACTGTAAGTGAATTTTTCAGTCGAACTCTTGCTATTGCAAATAAGTTAAAGGCAAATGGTGAGGATAAAGGAAATGCTGGTGTTGTTGAGAAAATTTTGAGGTCTATGACTCCTCAATTTAATTATGTTGTGTGCTCAATTGAGGAATCAAAGGACACAAGCACGATGATAATTGATGAGTTGCAGAGTAGTCTTCTGGTTCATGAACAGCGCATGAATCCTTTGGTGGAGGAAGAACAGGCATTGAAGGTCACTCATGGAGAGCAAATTGGTGGTAAAGGACGTGGACGTGGTGGCAGAGGCAGAGGAAAGGGGAGGATTGACAAAGCAACGGTTGAATGCTACAACTGCCACAATCTTGGACACTTTCAATGGTAATGTGCACAAAAGAAGAAGGAGGCTAATTTTGTTGAGGAAGAAATGCTGCTAATGGCTCTGCTCGAACCAAATCCTCTTGGTCAAGAAGGAGGTGATGTATGGTTTCTTCACTCAGGCTGTAGTAATCATATGCGTGGTAAAAAGGAATACTTTTTCGACTTTGATGGAAAATTACACTGACTCTGTGAAGTTGGGTAATAATGCGTATTTAAATGTTATCGGCAAAGGCAATATCAGGCTTCAGGTGAAAGATTCTGTACAAATCATCACTGGTGTGTTTTATGTACCTGACTTGAGGAATAATTTGCTGAGCATTGGACAGTTACAGGAAAAAGGCCTGGCCATTTTGTTTCAACGCAACATCTGCAAAATTTATCATCATGAGAAAGGACTAATTCTGGAGACAAAAATGGCTTCAAATTGAATGTTTGTTCTCAATGCTGTGTCTCGACCTACAAGTTCAGCATGCTTCAGTACTGTGTCAGAGGATGTAGCTCACCTTTGGCATAATAGATATGCACACTTGAACTTCAAAGGTCTACAGACACTACAACAGAAGGAGATGGTGTTGGATATGCCCCAGCTTAAGCCACCCTCGAAGCTGTGCAGAGATTGTCTAGTTGGAAAGCAACACCGTGACCCCTTTCCAAACACAAGCAGCTGGAGAGCTACACAAGTCCTACAGCTCGTCCATTCAGACATATGTGGACCAATCACGCCTATGTCAAATGGCAAGAAAAGGTACCTGTTCACTCTCATTGATGATTTTAGTAGAAAATTGTGGGTTTATTTCTTAACTACAAAATCAGAAGCATTTGACTGCTTTAAGAAGTTCAAGAGTTATGTTGAAAAAGAAGTGAACTTACCTATAAAGAATTTGCGAACTGATAGGGGAGGAGAATTTACATCCCAAGAGTTCACTGATTTTTGTGTTGAGCATGGCATTGGAAGACAGTTAACTGCTGCCTACTCGCCTCAACAAAATGGCGTAGCTAAGCGCAAGAACAGAACCATCATGAACATGGTTCGTAGTATGCTGTCTGAGAAGAAGATTCCAAAGACGTTCTGGCCTGAAGCTGTTAATTGGACTGTACACGTGCTGAACAGAAGTCCAACTCTTGCTGTCAAAGACAAGACTCCAGAAGAAGCATGGAGTGGCATCAAACCCTCAGTTAAGTATTTCAGAGTGTTTGGTTGTGTCTCACATGTGCATATTCCTGATCAGACTAGAACCAAGCTTGATGATAAAAGCATGCCTTGCATACTACTGGGCGTTAGTGAAGAGTCCAAGGCCTACAGGTTGTATAATCCTGTCACGAAAAAGATTCTGGTGAGCAGAGATGTGGTGTTTGAAGAGGATAAAGGTTGGTCATGGGAAGACAACAACTCTGAGCGCATGGTGTGTGATCTAGAGTGGGACGATGATGAAGATGTTGGACCAAGTGAAAGATCCGATGGAGACAGTTCTGGTGAACCAGTTGTAGGAAATTCCTCTCCTGCACCTACTGCACCTACTACTGGATTGCCTCCAAGAAATCGCAGACCACCTGCTCACTTGCAAGACTTTGTGTCAGGAGAAGGGTTATCGGATGAAGAAGAAGTAGAAGGAGACATGGCCATGTTCACTGAAACAATTGGAGATCCTTTATTTTTTGATGAGGCCGTAAAAGATGAAAAATGGAGATTAGTAATGGATGCCAAAATGTAAGCCATAGCAAAAAACAACACCTGGGAATTGGTGGAGTTACCGAATGGGAGCAAGAAAATTGGGGTGAAATGGGTTTACAAAACCAAATTTGATGAAAATGGTGAGGTAAGCAAGTACAAAGCAAGACTTGTGGTGAAGGGATATGCCCAACAACATGGTGTTGACTACACAGAAGTGTTTGCTCCGGTGGCTCGAATGGACATGATCAGACTGATAATTGCTTTTGCTGCAACCAGAGGATGGCCCCTATACCAATTAGATGTAAAGTCAGCCTTCTTACATGGTGACTTGCAGGAAGATGTTTTTGTAGAGCAACCGTGTGGCTATGTGCAGGAAGGGGCTGAGAACAAAGTCTATAAATTAAAGAAGGCACTATACGGGCTCAAACAAGCATCACGAGCTTGGTATAGCCGGATTGAAGCCTACTTCCTGAAGGAGAACTTTGAGAAATGTGAACATCAGCACACTTTATTCGTCAAACGAGGGGAGGAAGGGAAAGTACTGATTGTAAGTTTGTACGTTGACGATCTTATTTTCACTGGCAATGATGAATTATTATTTGCAGAATTTAAAAGATCAATGCAGCTGGAATTTGACATGACTGATCTCGGGAAAATGAAGTTTTTCCTAGTCCTTGAGGTGTGCCAGAACAATGCAGGAATTTTTATATGCCAGAGGAAATTCGCAGAAGAAATCTTGAAGAGATGCAGCATGGATCAGAGCAAACCTGCTCGAAATCCAATTGTCCCAGGTATAAAGCTTGTGAAAGACGAAGAAGGAGTGAAAGTGGATACAACTCTCTTCAAACAGATTGTAGGGAGCCTGATGTACCTTACTACTACTCGCCCAGACATCATGTTTGCTGTCAGTCTGATCAGTAGATATATGGAGCATCCCACTGAATTACATTTGCAAGCAGCAAAGAGAATTCTTCGCTACGTCAAAGGAACAACTGATTTTGGGATTTTTTATAGCAAAGAAGGAGGAGACGAACTGACAGCATATACAGACAGTGATTATGCTGGTGATTTGGATGACAGGAAAAGCACATCTGGATATGTTTTCTTGTTTAATACTGGAGCTGTATCATGGTGTTCAAAGAAACAGCCAGTAGTAAGCTTGTCTACTATAGAGGTCGAATTTATTGCAGCATCTTTTTGTGCATGTCAAGCGATTTGGATCAAAAGAATTCTGCAAGTGCTGGATTCTAGTCAGGATGAGTGCTGTGTTATCATGTGCGACAATAGTTCAAGTATTAAATTGTCAAAGAATCCAATTATGCATGGACGAAGCAAGCATATAGATGTGCGTTTTCACTTCCTGCGTGATCTCACAAGAGCTGGTACTGTGAAGATGGAATTTTGTTCTACAAAGGATCAGCTGGCAAATGTGATGACAAAACCCCTCAAACATGAAGATTTTGTGAAGCAGCGAGAAGTCTTGGGCATATGCAGCAAAGCGTTTATAAACTGAATATCTGAGACAAGCAGTATTCAGTTTAAGGGAGGATGTTAAAGTTGAATTAGTCGTTAGTTCAGCTGTTAGTCTGTTAGATAGTTAACTTGATATCTGCTAATAAGGTTCCTGATTTGTAGGGAATACAAAGTTTGTTTTTCCCATCTGGTTGTTAGCATATTTTTAGGGATTCTACTTAACGTTCCAATTCCTTTTGTATTGCTATAAGTAGCGTTGATATCAGCAATAAAGATTATCGAATTCTGATTTCATTTCTGTGTTGTGTTCTTTCTGTGAGTCTTCTATCTTTAACAAGCTACATATTCCTTTGTGAACTCACTCACCGACATGTCCGTGTCTCGATTTTAGGCTACCTAAATTAAATCTAATATGATCTTAAATTAATCGAACTTTAATTCGATCGACTAAAATAGTATTTTCATATAAAATAAAACTAAAAAATAAAGTTTTTTGGACTTTCACAAATGTGCTCCTATTTATACATAAACTTAATACTCGAATTGGACTTCCTTCTCGACTTAAATTAGGGTTAGATTCGAATCAATTCAAATCTAACCCTAATTTAAGTCGAGAAGGAAGTCCAATTCGAGTATTAAGTTTATGTATAAATAGGAGCACATTTGTATACAGAAGAAATGCAATGCCTAATTACAAATTATTTATTTATCTTTTTAATTTGGTAGTAGAATTTCTATAAGTCTCTTTGTGTTTAATAACGCCATTAAAGTTTTGTATGTTTAAATATTGAATCTATTTAATTTGTTTAATAGTAAAAATTGATTGATCAATTTTTAAATTAATCAATTAGTTTTCATAAATTAATTAGCTTTTATAAATCAAAATAAACCTCCATATTTTTATTTGATAATTTTCTTTTTTAATTAAAATTTAAAATTTTCAATATGTAACGATATTCTTCTTCAGTCAATTTTTAAATTTTGTTCAATTTTATTAAATTTTATGATTATCTAATACCAATTAAACTGTTTAATCCTTAAATTTATTATCTTAACAGTTTAATTTTTGACCTAATTTTTAACACAATCACTGTAAGATATTAGTAACTTTACTTCACAATCGCTATATATCACCAAGATCTAGATGAAGTTCTTTGATTGGTTTTTTATGATTACATGATTTCTGATTTTTCAATCTTCAAGTTGGAGCTCAGATGTCTGCGATCAATACTTTTACGAGGCCACTTGATATTTTTAAAAGATACATTGGGTTGAACATCAATCTTGATAAGGGCCACTTCATCCTTTCCGAGGCTGCCTATGATATCCAACAACTAATTGAAAGAACCACGGGTATGTCCTCTGTTAAAATATAAAGTGGAAGTTTGTTTTACATTGAAAAAAGAGAAAGAAGAAAAAAAGACTAGTATATAAGTTTAGTGGGCTACTTCACCTATCATCAATTAATTTTAGGATGAAATCTCACTTAGACTTGTATATGGTCAAACTTTCCTTCTCGTATAGGCTCGTAGGCTTATTATAAATTCTAATATGGTATCAGAGCAGGTTGCTCTTATGTTAGTCGTTAACCTCTCGAAATGATAAATTATGTCACGTGTTAGACTCACACGTGAGGGGGGTGTGTTGAAATATAAAGTGAAAGTTTGTCCCACATTAGAGAAAGAGAAGAAAAAAAAACTAGCATATAAGTTTAGTGGGCTACTCCACCTATCACCAATTAATTTTAAGATGGAACCTTACTTAGACTTGTATGTGGTATAACTTTCCTTCTCGTATGGGCTCGTAGGCTCATTATAAATTTTAACATCCTCCATCAATCCCCCAATTATGTATCCGGGACTTGCTGTGACTGCTAAGCGACTTAATTATCAGAAATGTTTACCCCTTGTTGAACCCATTTAGAAATGCATCAACTCATGAATCAATAAACATCTTTCTTAAGGGGGTAAACTCCAACTGATTCAATCACTACTTAATTCCTTGCATATATACTGGAGTTCCCATGTCTTTCTTTACCAAAGCCTTATCAAAACTATAGAAGATTGCTCAGGAATTTCTAGTGAAGTCATGTGGGTAGCTCTAAATGTGCAGCAAAGGTAAAGTGGACGGAGGTTTGTCTCCCTAAAACAAAAGGTGGTCTGAACATCTCATCCATCAACCTTACAAATCAGGTCTTGATTCTTTAGCGACTATGTATTGCATGAAACTATTGTCTCCAGGCTAAAGTACGAGAGTGGGACAAGTTCTCACATGTTTAGGCACATGGAAGCGCTCTTTTGCTCCCACCTGCCTCCTAGTCGCTGTCTTTCAGTTTCTCAGTTGAAAAATGTGCTACATGCCATTGATTGATAAGGTTGACATGATCATTGTAAGCTTGAATAAGCTATTTGTTCAAATTTTCCATTTACTGCTTATTAAATATGGCAATGAATCGAGTTAGCTGTTCAAACTCGTTTTACATTATAGGAATACTTTGAATTTGATATATTGAAAACAACTTCTGTACTATATACGAAGAAGGTTGGGTAGTGTCACACCTCTGCAAGTCTTGCATTTTAACGGACTCGCCTGAATCTCCTTCTTGCATACCATGTGCAGGGAGAGCCCTACAGGAGTCAATAATTTAGGTGGTTAAGCCAAAACAAAAACAATCGAGTGCGAATTGTAAGACATTTTTATCCTTAGAATAATTTTGTTCATGTTTAATAAAGTTTGACTAACATTAATTGCAATTTTAGTTTTTAAATAAATTATCGATTAAGTTGCGTCATTTGATCCAGATAAAGATAATAAAATGACCCAATAAATAATCTAGATTAATGGATCGAAGTTCGGGTGAAAAATAGATCCCGATTAGTGTGAACCAGATCCATATCAACCTTATGATAGGGAAGCCTGATATGGAAGCTATATAAAAGTTAAGGTCTTCTGCAATTAATCAAGAAATCATTCACGAACATAAGGATCCCTGACCTGTTAGAGGAGCTCGTGATTTGAGGAAACTGTAGAAAGGTCTAGCCCGTGAGTCGGTGATCATTTTTTACTAAAAGTCCTGGAAGATTCAGAGACGTTTGGAGTTAAGAATCGACATCGAAATCAGAGATAGAACCGAAATTAAAGTATTTTGTATTACCTTTATTTTTAATCCTTTCATATAAATTCGGAATACGTAATAAGGCTCTCTCAATATATTGCATGCGAATAAGTTTGTTTTCTTCTACCAGAAATTTCTGGTACCTTAGCTGTGGTGCATTGACATTGCACTTGCAAGTTGATGGTGGCTGATGTCTTGCAAATTGCTCACAAATCACTAAGGACATACATCAAGAAAAGACCTCCTGCAAAGTACACACTCTCTTTTGTGCATGTCCTCGTTATAAACAAATGGCAACTACTTAAAAGAGTTGATCTCTTTGTTAAGAGACGAGATGTTGATGATCCCCAAGGCGTATTACCTGGAGATGAGATATAGGGATGGAGTTCTTTCTAAAGTTCTATCAGACTTCAGTTATGTAGAGTCGATCCCACAACTTAAGTTGATTCTTAAGAAGTATAACACCTTGATTTGCCCTTGTTATCACACGCTTTAAATCTTTTGTTTCTTTGGAGACACTAACATCCTAGAACCATCCCTACTCGTGACTTGTACCCTACCTAACTTATCACATTCCTACATATGTCATAGTATCCACTAACAACACGCTTTATGCTTCACAATGGGACATGCTTGTTTGAACACGACACATCTTTAATCTCACACAACACGTATATGTCAGAGTTATTCAATTAACGTTCATTAGGGACACATGGTCAACTTGGTCATTAAGATTCATCATGTATCGGCCATGTTACCATCCTCTTTTCTTGAGAAAAGGGAAAAGATCGAGTGACTAGGGTGAGGACAAGTACAAGATGAAGTTAAGTCAGTAACCACCACCTTTTAGTGTTAAAGTATCTCTCAACCGAACTTGGGAATTTATGCATAAATGAGATAAAAAGTTAACTGTGAAAAACCGACTTAAACCCGTTAAAAGTGAAAAACCGACTTAAACCCATGCATACATGAGACTTAAACCCGGTGAAAAACCGACATAAACCCATGAGATAAAAAGTTAAAAGTGAAAAACCGACTTAAACCGACTTAAATGCACAGACAATTTATAATTATTGAAATTATACATTAACTATAAAATTATAAAATAAAATTTAATGTCAGAATGTTTTTTAAAAAATTTAAAAAAATATTTTCCGACGAAAAATACAAGTACGTCGGAAAATTCATTATATTTACTGACAAAACACAACAAATCGTCAATAAAATGTTTGATATTTACCGATAAAAAAAGAGTCATCATCGATAATATTGACAACTCATCATAACTTTACCGGTAGGATTTACTAAACCATCTGTATACTCACCGACGGAACAATCCTAACCGTTAGTAATGTTACCGAAGAAATAACCAAAATCGTATGCAAGTATTCTGATGAAAAGAAAACGGTCGTATGTAAATTTACCGACTGTTACGTCAAACCATTGATATATTCACCGATGATTACATAAAATATCCGTCGGTAAATTTACTTACAGCCTTCTTACGACGCCTTTATCTATTGATTAATTCCGTTGCTAATTTCTATTACTGACGAAATCTAAAAGTTTTCTGTTAATAATATCCGTCATTAAACGACTTTTTTCTTGTAGTAGACTCTAATGAGGTAGTTAGTTCAATCCATAAATAATCTTCATGTGTATTTATCACTCTAACAATCATATATTGATATAATTCAGCTTAAAATTTCAAGGGATGACTAATAAAAAATAATAAATTATTATTATCAATTAAAATAATTATATTTTTATAAATTTATCAAATAAATCACTTAAATCGTGTAATTTATAATTCATTATATGTAACTAAAATTATATTTAGATTTCATTGTTATATAAAAAAGGTTAAGGACATTTGAAACCTTAGTTTAAGTTTGCAAACATAGATTTCCTTATAGTAAATTTACCAAATTAGATATAACATGCAAAGCTGAATATAATGTGATACCATATGTGTAAGGCTAATTTCGACTTATTTGAGTAAAGCACAATTAATTATGTCAATGTTGGGAATTTTTGAGTAATTAATATAATTATGTTAAACATCCACCGAAATTAGTTTTTCCTTATGTGAATTATAATCAATACAATTTTCTAATTCAAATCAAGGTCGATAATGGCTAAATTTGATCTTCTTTCGAAAATTTTTAATTATGATGCGAATTTAATGATCAATCTAACTTGATCTATTTTAATCGAGTAAAGATTTAAGTCAACAGATTAAATAAAATAAATTTTGATCAATCTTTAAATTAAAATAATATTTTTTATTCAACTGATTCAAACAATTCCGATAAGACAATTTTACCATCCTTGTCATTGTAAGAGTGGAAAGAAACAAATTCAATATCCTTTAAATATTTGCAAAATAGGGAATAGGTTAAAAGTACTTGTCAAGATTATCCTAATTACCTATAATGTGACACTTGTCTCTAAAAGTGTGCACAAGTACTTGGCCTTGATGCAAGAAGGTATGATGTCCTTGTACAAGAACACACAATGTCCATCAATAGGATCCATATGCCCTACCTAATTATGCAAAGTTTGGGACAAAAAAAAAAAAGAGATAGAGTTTGAGTTCAAAACCCCTTTTTCCTCTTTTTTAATTAGTATGCTTGGGTTAAAGAAAATGAAATTTTACTGTTGGATCATGACATTTCTACTTAAAAGTTTGGTAACTCTAAGATGAGTATAGAAAAAGTTGTTCAGAGAAGTAAAGAGGTAACTTGCATTAAAATGAATATTTAATTATTTTTAAAAATCTAAATATATAAAAATATTATTAAAAGGGCATACAAAACTCAAATCAATCAAAAATAACAAGTCAAATTTATTTTATTCGAGTTTGAGTGCTATTGTATTCAATAATTATTTTTATATTTATAAATATAATAAATTAATCGATCATAACTTAAATTGTATAAAATTCTTTCAAAAAAGTTATTTTTTTAATTGATAGCTAAATAATAATCTGATTTCTTAGAAAAACTCTTTTCAGAAAAATTTTACTGACAAAAACTCAACTGATATAAACTTATTCAAGCAGGTACTAATAATAAATTCAATTCTAGATTTACACAAATATGATAATTAAGCTAAGCAGGATTAATTTACTTGTACCTATTTTCCTGTGCTATCTTGTGTTCCTCTCTATCCATCTAAACACTTACGTGTTTGGTCCTGTGATATCACCCATTTCTATCCTTTGATCTGCCACGTCAAATGAGTTGCTTAACAACAAAATTAATGACATCAAACTCATCCTTACCCATAATCTCTAATGTAGTCCCCCATCACCAAATCACTCCTCTCTCTTTATTAATTTCATTATTTAATTGACTGTTATATTTATATAATTTAATTTTTAAAAATATTTTAAATATGTAAAATTCACAAATGTTTTTTTCTCTTTCCTAATAATTATTGCTTATGCGTTGACAAATAACCAGAAATAAAATGTTGACTTCATATAAGGAACACTAAATCCACGTGGCAACTGGAAACTCAAGGCGATTGCATACGTGTCAATGTATTGCAAGGTTAATTAACACGTGTTATGCTCTTAATTCTTGAGGCTTGATTTGCGCGTTAATTGCCATAAATGCTCCTTTGGCATTTCTTCACGGACAGGACACGATGGCTATTTGTTGGCTCTCTGAAGGTTAATTTCGTCCAATAACATAGACTCTTGTGAAAGTCGGTCTAAAGCTCGATTTAGTGTTCACCTTGAAGGGGCGTTTGGTTTGAACATGAGTATAATAATAAAAGGGGATAGGAATGAATATGAAAAAAAAATGTTTGATTTGTAACTTAGATTTTTGTATTAATACTAATAATATTGTTTAGTTTGTTGCATTAATGAAAATGAAAAATAATCTAATACCATTTTTATACTCACTAAAAATGAAAATAATTTGGCCTTCATATGTTTATTGAGATTTCAGATTAAATCGAGGGATTTCAGAAAATATACTTAGAGATGTAGAACAAAAAAATTCTTCGTTCATGAGACGCGATAAGGTAGGATGGGAGATCGTAAGGAATTGAGAGACGATAAGAAAGTAAAGATGATGGTAGGGCAAAGACTGAAAATAAAAGAGTAAAAAATAAACATGATAAAAACTTAGACTGGAATGAAAACTCAATACCCACCCCCTTAGTAAGTTTAGCAGATTCTCAAATTTAATGGAATAAATCAATTTCACTGAAATTGAAAACTCCAAAGTAAATACTATTTTTCATAATTATTCAATTTTTTCGTTCCCAAACCCTCAAACCAAACTTCTCTTAAGTTTTAGATAGTCTCAGGCCTCCTTGTTTACTAAGAAATGCATTGAAGACGACTTTGACTTCGTCGTCTTCAACAGGCTGCTTAGTCAATAACTTAAATGTTTCAAACATAACAATTAATGTACCAGGACATTATGTAAATGGTCCAATGCGTGTGTACACCGTAAGTCATGGGCTAGGAATTTAACTTATTATGATTATTTTGATTCAACTATAATGCTAGTTAAATTAAAGAAATTTGAGTTTTGGAATTACTTATAATAATTTAGTTTTGGCTATAAGGATTTAATTCGATTGATATTAAGGCATACATTATTCTTAATTTATTAATTATCTTCTGACTAATTTATTGATTAAAAATATTTTAAAAAGTCAAATTCATAAATTTTAGGATAAAAGATGTATAAAAATTAATAAGAAAATATACTTAATATGGATATGAAATGTGAACTAATCGAATATTAATAACATGGTAATTTAGTTTAATTATTAAACTCAATCTAAATTAATTAAATTTGAATAAATAACAATTTAAATAATTATGATAAATTATTAATTTGAATATAATTTAATTAGTTTAATTTTTGTTTAAGAGCTAGGTTCTAGTATAAATAATATTTAATAATATATAAAATTTTTATACCTTTTTAATATGCATTTAACAAAAATTTATTAAAAAAACCGGAAATTATAAATTACATAAAACATATTTACTACGAGTGAGTAGGGTGGTAGTTGAATTTATTACGCAACAATCTAACTCATATAGAGTAAAAGACCTAACCATAGATTAGAACTTAGGGTTAGGAAAAAAAAAAAGGAGAAAAAGGAAAACACAAATTGAGTTAAGGTTAAGAAACACAACCACAAAACCCAGAATTTTATCTTCATTTATCAACAAACATAAACTGCCTCCTCCACGGCCATTGTCGCTACCACAAGAAGAGAAACAAAGCTAAACCCATCTACTCTTCTTCTGATCATACCGAAAGATTGAATCTTGAAACTGAACGAAAGGTTTTATATGAATCTTACATTTCTGTTGTAGTTGTCTTAAATGTTGAAGCCATGGATTTGACCCCAGTTACAGCTCCAGCAACAACCACGACCACCAACACCCCTCCGAGAAGGTCCCCGGAGCCAGACACCGGAACCGCAACTCGGATCCAACCTGCAAAGCTCTTACCTCTCAGCAACGGGGTTCTCAAGCGCCACCAGCACCACAAACTTGCTCAGCCAATTGTCATATGCTACAAAGAATGCCTCAAAAATCACGCAGCTTCCTTAGGTGGTCACGCTCTCGACGGCTGCGGCGAGTTCATGCCCTCTCCGACCGCCACACAAACCGACCCCACCTCCTTAAAATGCGCTGCTTGCGGCTGCCACCGCAACTTCCACCGCCGTGACCCGGAGGACTCACCTCCTTTTCGGCCCAACACCACCCTTTCTATTGAATACCAGCCTCACCAACGCCACCACCCTCTTCCTCCGCTACAACTCCCTCGGAGCCCCAACTCCTCCTCTCCTCCGCCGATCTCCTCCTCCTACTACCCCTCCGCTCCACACATGCTCTTAGCTCTCTCGGAAAACCCAACGTTAAGCGTACCTCCTGGTTCGAGGAAACGTTTCAGGACCAAGTTTAGTCCGACCCAGAAACAGAGAATGCTCGAATTCGCACAAAGAGTTGGTTGGAAGATGCAGAAGCGAGACGAAGATTCGGTCCAGGAATTCTGCCATGAAATCGGGGTCGATAGGTGCGTGTTCAAAGTATGGATGCATAACAACAAGAATACCTTTAGCAAGAGGGACACTAATGGCGATAACGATACAAGCGAAGCCATTAACAATAACAACAACAGCAGCAGTGAAGAAGACTTGAATCACCACCACCATAATCTTCATCTTCAGAATGACAGTGTTGCGCTCGTTAGCCCTTCTTCATCTTAGCTAGATAGGGTAAAAATGGTACTTCTTCTTCTTCTTCTTCTTCTTCTTCTTCTTCATATGATTCTCACCAACTTTGTCGAGGTAACATAAAGGAGATTGATCCAGAGGCTAATATGTTTCCGTTCTTTTCTTATCTACTTCTTCTCTTTAATCACTTTTTAAGCAGTATCTAGTCTGATACTCTGTTTCTGTCATTCGTTCCTTATCTTGTCCCTGAGATAGAATCTAAGAGGGTCTCACATAGATTTGGTGTGGTTAGATTCTACTGCTTTAGTTTAATAATTTAATTAATCAGGAGTGGAAGCTCTCTTTTTTTTTCCATTATTTTAGGAGGGTTTTAATGATGAGAAATTACCTTTAAATTATTCACCTTCAGAATAATCATCGCTTAACAGATTAATTCTCGCTCGAATTAGAGGTAGTCTCGTGCTAAACACTAAACTTTTTATTTTATCAATTTAATATTTATTAATCGATGATTACTGATTATTAAATAAGGTTGGTGATATTCACGATTGCAGTACTTAAAGTTGTGTGGACCATATTACATCAAGTCTACGAGAGCCCCTTATCTTTTAGAGTAGGTTGTTTAGTAACTTTATAAATCAAACCACACATTTATCAAACAATTTAAAATTTAATAATAATTTTGATCTTATTAGTATTTATTAATCTTAATATGTAATTAGTCTTACTAATTTTTTTTTTGAATTTTAAAGAAATTATAATTTCATCAAATTCAAAATATCTTTGATAGATAAATCAATTATATTCTTTCGTTAAAAAAATCAATCGATTTGGCATTTTTTATTATTAAATTTAGTTTTAACTTTTTGATTTGATTTATTTTAATAATTTTTATTGTAAAAAGTTGATTAGTTTGTTAATTAATTAGTTCTTGTAAAGTAAAATATAATTTTATTTAATAATCTATTTTAATTAAACTTTAAATTCTTTGATTAGTAAAAAAATCACTTTTAATCGTATTCTAAATTTATAATTTTATTCGATCTTTTGTAGAGATCTAATATTGATTGAATCTTTTAAATCTTAAACTTCTTATCTTATCGATTTAATTTTTAGTCTAATTTTTAAAATATTATATTTTTTGTAAATTAGATAGGAATTCAAGCCAAATTAACATGGTCTTCATTAAATTATTAAATTATTATAGTAAAACTCATATACTTGGACTTTTTGTTAAATTTATTAAATTATTTACTTAAATTACACTTTTTCGATTGTAGATTAACAATTATCAAAATTTTCATATTATTATCCATTTAACAAACAAAGCTTTTTTGAGGTTACAACATGAGATAATTTGAGAAAAAGGACTCCTAAATTAGTTAGAAGTTGAGTGCAAGATATCAAGTTCGAGTTTCCGATAATACGAGAGTTTATTCAATATGGTGACTCTTTATACGCATCGAACACTAAGATGCCTTTTTAAGAAGTTAAAAGTAAGATTAAATCGTGATTTACTCTCTCGTTATTTTATCGGGTGGGGGAGGCGCCTGAGTGGAAAATTTAGTGCTAGAAAAATGGCTCTTAAATTACGTCCTCTCCGTGCAAATTTTGAGCTTAGAGTAAGTTACAGGTACCCTTCGTGTCACCGACTTTTTTAACTTTTGTCCTTAGAGGACACCATCTTGAAGATAGGGGTGGTAACAGGTCGAACCGGTCTAGGCCTATTCATGTTTAGTCTGATCTAATTTTTAATTTTTTTATTTAATTAAAAAAATAAAAATAACAAACGACATCTGTCTTATAAACGTAAATTTTGAGCTTAAAGGACATAGTTGTAGGGTACCGTCCATGTCACAGACTTTTTTTCTTTTTTTAATGAATGGAAAAAGAAACTATAAAGATTACATAACGAGTCGGGGGAAGCAGATCCCCGAAATATCCTCGTCAAGGAGACGTTGATACCCAATAGGGGTAGTATAAAAAATGGTGAGATCGATTGTAGTAGAATCTGCGTGAGTAGCAAGCCAGTCAGCGCATCTGTTGCTCTCTCGCGTGTCGATGTGCAACAATCCAATTCCGGGTGAAAAGCTCATGAACTCCCAGGACAATGGGGTTGAGTGCCTGGGAACGACGATCCGCTGATGAGAGGAGAAAATGCATCGTGAGAGAATCCAGCTTGAGCTCTATGCGGCAGAAGCCCAGATCTCATGCTAATGTAAGCCCAGTATAAACACCTCAGAGCTCAGTCGACACCGTATCGCACCAACCGAGGTTCTGGGAGCATCTACCAAACCAGTGGCCAGCACTATCATGCAAAAGTCCACCTGCTGAAGCCGAGTAGCGATTGCAGGCTCCGTCAGTGTTTAACTTTTGTCCTTAGATTACACCATCTTACGGGTTAGATCGGATTTGAGTCCACTTAGCCTCAACTCAATCTATTTTTATTTCATTAAAAATAAAAAAATAAATCAAGTCTCAGGTCAAGCTGGAGCTTAATTACCATCCCTACACTTCAAGATAAGGGAAAGTGTAGATGGTGTGAAGAACTTGAAACAAGCACATGAGTAACAAAGTAAGGACCACGGATTAACCATCTGCAGCATAGACTTTACTGCACTTTACTCTGTGGTCCAACATTTATCAGCTCATGTGACTGGTAATCACCAGCTATGGTACTCTTGTGGGGTTATATGAATTAGGTTCCTGGTCATTAAAGTTTTCTTTTTTACTTAATCCAATCGTTATCTTTTGCTCACATTTTGAGTAAATCTTCGTTTATTAAGACTTTACGGATAAATAGACAATACGTATGGATAACAACATAGCTCAAGTTCGATAAAGTTCGAGTTGATCTTCTCGAGTCCAATCGAAGTTTGGGTTGAAGATAAACCTTTTTAGTAGATTTTAGTTACAGGAGGTTTAAGGGTGTGTTTATTTAGAAGTAATGGGTAAAAAAGTACGAGTATGGAATGAAAACTCATATTTGGTATCAACATAGGCAATATTTTAATTCCCTTATTTTCAGCAATACTCCATTCCTCTGGTAATCTTTTGATAATTCAGCTGGATTACCAGAAGAATGAGATTCATTGTTAACTACACTCTACTTTCATTCTTTACTATATTCATTATCATTATCCTATATGAATCAAGCACTTCTTAATTCTATTATATTGGGAGGTTAAATCAAAATTTGGTTTTGAGAGAATACAGGCAAGATTTTAGTTGCCCTGTCAATTCAAGTTCAGTATAAAGTTCAATTTGAAGTAAATTTAACACGAAATTATAGATTAATTTCATAATTAATCAATACAATTAATTAACCCTAAGATTGCAACATGTTATATTTAATAATAGTATGGACAAATGCCTGAAAATTGTGGAACAATTGAATCAATTGTTGTTTCCTGTGAAGCGACGTGATAGAGACGCAGAGGATCGACTACTGCTATTTCAAACTCTAATCAGCAAACACACATACAGTTTTCAATAGGGCGACTATATTTAAGATCGAATAGCAGTAGGGTCTTCTATGCACGGCAAAACATGGGCCAAGTCTATCCATCATAGCAAGATCATAAATACAGGCCCAATGATATGTTAAAGAGAGAATTAACAAGCCCAATTATCTTGTCATCGAATTAATTGAAGTTTGTAAAAAATTATGTTTATTATGCTAGTTCACAAAAATAATGACAAAATTCTATCACAATTAACTTAAATTTGACCTAATTTGTAAATCTTACTCCCGATTAAATATACCATGTGATGATGTGTTCGGTAGTGATGAGTGACAAGAGCCCAAGACGCAATGTGAGATATTCATGTTCGTATGCCCAATCCAACAAAGGATACAATTACATGCGAAGCACAATAAGGAAATAGCCCAACAAAATCTGAAGCCTATGGCAATTGTTACAAAATCAAATGTGAATTCCCAATTTAGACTTTTTAAAGTTAAATTAAACTTATTCAAGACTTAGCAGCGCAGTTGAGTAGTAGAGAATTCTTAATATAAAACATTTGAATTTTAAATTGTTAATTAAATAAATAACTTATTTAATACACTCAATTTTTTTTTGTTTCGATTTAGTTTGTTAAATTTTTCAACGAGAAAGGATAGTTTGTTTTAATTATTTTTTAAATTCTTTAATTTTATTAAATCTTTGGTTAGTTTTATGACGATCTAATACTGGTTGAATCTTTTAAATCTTAAATCTTTTGTTATATCGGTTTAACTTCCGGGTCGATTTTTAAAATATTGTTTTATATATTTATTTTTTATTTCAAGGAGAAAAAAGAGTTTACGTGAATATAATTATTTCCATTTTGTTTCAATAATTTAGATGCATCAATGAAAATACACATGCAAAAGAAGAGTTTTGTTATAGTTTATACGATTATTTGATGAATTTTGTCTTTATATTTTAAATAAAAATATGTTTGATGACTAATATTAGTATATTTACACTTTTATTATTAGTAATAATTATATGATAAAATAAACAGAATTTATGAATTAATTAAGAAGATAATTTTACTTTAATCTCTTAAACAATATTTATTAATAATTATCAGTAAAAATTTTATCATAAATATTTAAATAAAAATTAAACAAGTAAAGCTTTGTAAAAAATCCATAATATTTATTTGATTATATATTTTTAATTTAATATTAAAAAAGAAGGCCTAAAATAACTAGAAGGATGTGATCAAAAAATATATGGCTCCGTTGGAACTTACCAAAGACACAACAATTAATAAAAAATTTTGACCTACTAGAATATGAATAAAGTATTTCACATAGAGAGGTTCTTCTTGTCATCATAAGTCTTTTAAATATTTTTCTTTTAGTCATATGCCTTTTATTTAACCTAAATATTTAATATGTAGTACTTCTTAGTTGGGCTAAACGTTTCCTTACTTAGTCTAAATATTTCCTATAATGACTTATTTGATTTATTTATTAATTTGTCTTCTTTCTTATTTGTGTATTTATTTACTTGTTTTATATTTATTTTAACTCTTTACCTTGTTCTATATTTATTGTTTTATTTATTTATTATTTAAAGTATTAATTATTATTATTGTTATTATTTTTATTATCATCTGTTACGTCTATTTTTATTTTTTAATTTATATTTCAATATGTATATGTGTGTGTTGTGTATGTACATATATATATACAAACATACGCACACATATGTCTTTTTTTTTCCTTTTTATCTCTCTCTTCATGTAGGTTTATCGGAAATATTCCCTTTCCTAATTAGAGGTAAGATCGAGTACTATTAGACCTTTCTAGACTCTGTGTTTTATTAGTGAGACTTTAATTGAGTTACTGTTGTTATTGTTACTATTGTTTAATATTATAATCTAGACTTACATATTGATATTTAAAAAATATTTTATAAATTACTATATAAAATTTTAAATTGATGTATTTTAACTATATTTTAGATCTAGAATATATTGCTAAATAATTATGGTGGAGTTCGAAATTTGAGGACTTCAAATTCCTTTGGAATATGGTTACCCTTTACCTTTGGATTTGAACTTAATCGAATTAATTGTATTGACTAATTACCAAAAAATATATGTTTAAGCTTTTAATCACCTTTTAAGTACACGTCTAAGTAGGATTCCATCACAACAACCAACATGATTAGATATATGTGGGTCTAGTAGTAAGATATTCATAGAAACCAAATGCAAACCTTTATCTCCTGTTAATCATACTCTTCCTAAGTCATACACTCAATGAGTTCTTATGTATTTCTAATGTGTGTTTTTGAGATAGATTAACCAGAAACTTGATGCTACTAGTACGTAATAACATCTTCCTGGTGGGCCTGTGGCTAGATTTCCATGACAATGCTCAGGTTGAAGGAAGCTGCTTCGAAGGAAGAGAAATTTATGCTTGGGATTTGATTCGAGTTGACTAATATGTAATCACCGTCACATCCTGAAGTTTCGCATCGAAATAGGGTCTAAAAAGATTTGATAGTACACATTCTTACTCTTACATAATAGAGAGGTTATTTCCGATAAACTCAAATGTGACAGAAAAAATAATGATACAGATTATCATAATAAAAAAGTAATATGTATATATATTATATTGAGAGGGGGAGACGTCAACAGTGATAATAGATACAGTGTAATTCGATAGATATGATACAAACCAAGATGTTAAAATTAAGTTCTCTAAAAAACAACTCAAAATTGGATAGAGCATATTATTTAATTTTGAATTATTAATTAGTCAAATAATTTATGTAAAATATATACTTTATTAATTATTATTTGTTTTTAATAATCAATTTAATATGTAATTATATGAAAATATATATCAACCAACAAACCATAAAAAAATTAGTTATAATACTATCCAATGATTAAAAACCTAACCGGTTCAACTGTAAAAACTTTGAACCGTTTAATTTTTTTTTAATCTTCTCATTATCATAAGTCTTTTAAATATTTTTATTTGAGTTATATGTCTTGTATTTAACCTAAATATTTAATATATAGTACTTCTTAGTTGGGCTAAACATTTCCTTACTTAGTCTCATATTTTCCTATGATGACTTATTTGCATTATTTATTAACTTGTCTTCTTTCTTATTTGTACATGTATTTATTTACTTGTTTTATATTTTATTTTGACTCTTTACCTTATTCTATATTTATTATATTATTTAAAGTATTTATTTATTATTGTTGTTGTTATTTTTATTATCATCTGTTACTTCTTTTTTATTTTTTAATTTATATTTCAATATGTATATGTGTGTTTGTGTACATACATACATACACACATGCATACATGCATGCATGTATATATACATACATGATACACACAGTAATACAAAGACATACATACATACATACATATACACATATATACATACATACATACACACATACACACATACACACACATATGTCTTTTTTTTCTTTCCTCTTTTTCTCTTCATGTGGGCTTATCGGAAACATCTCATTTACTAGTTAGAGGTAAGACTAAGTACTATTAAACCTTTCTAGACTCTGTATTTTATCAGTGAGACTTTAATTGAGTTACTATTGTTGTTGTTGTTATTGTTTAATATTATAAATTAGACTTAAATATTAACATTTAAAAATTATTTTATAAATTACTATTTCAAAATTTTAAATTGATGTATTTTAACTATATTTTAGATTTATAATATATTGGTAAATAATTATGGTGGAGTTCGAAATTTGAGGACTTCAAATTCCTTTGGAATATGTTTACCCTTTACCTTTGGATTTGAACTTAATCGAATTAATTGTATTGACTAATTACCAAAAAATGTATGTTTAAGCTTTTAATCACCTTTTAAGTACACGTCTAAGTAGGATTCCATCACAACAACCAACATGATTAGATGTATGTGGGCCTTAACCACAATTTCAAAGAGATAATCTTCCAATGCAGATATGACTACCGCATTTGGACTAAGCTTCAAAAAGAGATAAGGTTGATGAATGGTTATGGAAATTAATTAATGATTGTATAGCGAAATTACATTCATTGTAGGGAGCTAATTGGATTATGCAATACAACTGTAATTTCATATAATTAATGAAGCTTGCAACCCTAATTGAATTGGGTTGTCATTACTCATTACTCTTAAAAGCTTCTCTACCTAATAATTAGATACTAAAATTTCACCATATATTGATTGGCATAAAGAAAAATGTAAATATATAAACAAATAAATAAATTTAGTTCACTTATTTTATTTCTTTTAGAAACAGGGTAAGACTGTGTATCATTGTATCGCTTTAGATTATGCGTCTTAGCTGGAATTTTATTGAAGTTGTTGTTGTTGTTGTTCACTTTAATCTATTATTTAAAATTACTATAAAAAGTATGATTTCATTTCGAATAAATCGTCTTTCTAAAAATAGAATACAAAAAAGTGAATCTTCAATTGAACTTACAATTAGATATTGAAAAACAATAATTAATCTAACACTATATAGTATTAACGTGATAAGATGTTGGATTAAGGAAGGCACACCATACTCGATCTTCCACTTCTTTTTTTACAGCATCCGATCTCAATAACATAACTCACACATGAACACCAAAGAACAAGATTACAAGTCATAAGCTGTGAAACCCTAGCAATAGCCAGACAAGAGCAATCACAAAAAACCCACCAAGAAAAAGTCGGCACCCATCACACAAAAAAAAAGATAAATCCTTGGAAAACCTGTTAATTCCCATTTGAAGAATGTGAAGAAGATTGGGACACTACCTCGGTCGTCTGCACTTCTCTTCTGTGGAAGCTCCTGTGGCAGCCACAAGCAGCACATGTGAGTGCAGCAGTTGTGCCATCCTGATCTCCGCTCGCCATGAACTCTCTGCAACCATCTACCGCAAACCCTCCAACATCAACTGCGTGATTCTTTTGGCACTCTGCATATCTAACAGTTACAGATGAATCTCTTGCAGGCACATCCCTTCTCACCACCACTTGTGTTCTCTTCATTTTGGAGATTTTCCAATTTGTAGCTCCTCCTCCCCTTTAATCTTCTTCTCTTCCTCCTCCAAAAACAAGAGTCAGATTCTCAAAATTTGTACTGTGATTAACAACTGAAATCTGGCGTGATGAGGGAGCTAAGAGATAGGAAGATAGAGAGCGAGAGAGGTAATAGCTTTCTTTAGGGTAATTGCCCTAACCCTAGAGGGTGTATTTATAACTAATGCAAACCTCTGGTTAATTTAACCTCTCACTGAGAATAAACATAGTTGGTGCATAATTTTTATTAATATGGTACATGTTTTATTCTTACTTGTAAAACTTAATTCCAACAACCTCATTAACAACTGATTAGTATACATAATTAACTTGAGAAAATCCCCAAAACTTTTTAAATTATGTAATTTTTATCTTAATATGCGATTAAAGGTTTTAAACATTAAATATTACAAGTTCATGTATTATTTTAATAATTCAAATGATTCAAATGTATAATTATAATTCCTTAAATAAACTTATCAAACTTATATAGAGTAGATAAGTAACACTTTTGCTTGATTATTATTAATTAAGCTTGAAGTAAATCTTCTTTGTGCCCTTTTAATGGTGCTTAGGACATATAATTTCCTCCTTCATTAGAGATATCTACATTTTCTTATAATTAATGATCTCAATTAGAGAGGGTGAATTTTGAAATAATTGGTAAGGTTATTTCTTTATAACCAAAAAATCATATATTCGAATCAAGAAAATAATCTCTTTATAAAATACACAGAAAAAAATTACATACAATTGATGATTCTCTCTCGATTCTCGATAAAAAATACAGTAGAATTTCTTCTTAAACTTGACAAGTTAGAAATGAATGATTGAATCCATCAATTTACTCATCAAATAACTTATTGAAGCAAGTTTTATAAATAATTATATGAACTCAACAATTTATTTAGCACACGCTTAAAAAGTAACAATCAAATTTCACCATCCGAAAAAACATGTGTGGTTCAAGTTTGATAGACTAATAAGTGAAAGGTGACAAGATTGAATTGAGTTTGACTTGAACATTAAAATATAATATAAAATGCAAAGTATAGTATAGTAATAGTTCAGGATTGACAGATAGTAACAACTAGAAGTGAGGGATTCAACTTTCCACTAGACTTAGGCTCAGTCGATTCAAATACAAAGTAGATTTGACGTGCCTTTCGAACTAGCTATCCTAAACTTATGCTAATAAGATCCGTCTATTAATTAATATGTATCTTTTGGATTATGCATCACTATAAGGCAGCATGAAAAAACATCTGCATTTCCTGCAATTGCGATCCAACACAATTTGTCCAAGTCAAAATGTAATTATGATGAGTGCTTTGCTGTTCACTTTTAAAGATCAATGCCCAAGCCATCCCTAAGCCTACCTACTGAGCTATACATATGTAGTCCCCCTAGACATTTTATTATGTCTAGGTACGGCGAGCGAAGGCTTCTGTTTATATTTCAAGAATCCATATTTAAAAAAAACAAATATCTCTATTTTTTAAAATTTTAAACAAAATTTAATTACATTCTAATTTTAATTCTGTGTATTAAAGAAATAATAAAAGACGTTAACAGTTTCAAAACTATAAAACATTATATTTCACCTTATCTCCAATTAAAAGTTACGCCGTAATTGATTTATCGTTGAATTTATTCTAAATATATTAAATTTATGTGGATTTTTGTCATTTTCAAAGACCATAAAAACCGATTTTTTAATTTTTACCACACTTTTTTTCCGTAAAATAAATCAATGATTGAATTGAATAGATGTTATATTGGAATAATTCACTTTAATAGACATAACCTATACTTCCATTTTGAGTTTGTTCATATCATGAAGAAACAAGGGCAGAAGTTGGTGTATAGGAATTCCATATTAAGTGGAATGGCATGAGATTGCTATCAAGATGTTAATTGGTAGTGTCCAAGTAAATACAGGTTGTTTATCTCTTATTGACAGAATTAGGCTTCAATAATATGAAACTCACTCACGTTTATCGAGAAGAAAACTTTGCTGTTGACTCCCTTTCCCACGTTGCTTTTGATTTTCCTCCTGGTTTTTATTATTTGGGGCAAGTCTCTTTTAGTGTTGGTTGATGGATTGATTATGATTTAATAAGGGTCTCTTATATTAAGTTTTGTAAGCTTTGCTCACTTTTCTTTTACCAAAAAGAAAAAACGAAAACGAGTATACCTAATTACTTTGCTGGAATTCTGTGAGATTCTCGAAAAAACTGGAAAGAAAAAGAAGAGATGATCAGTTTTGGGATAGTTGAGGGGGCTGGTAGGGACTTGAGTGTATAATTGTGCTTTAAGAAGGTAATGAATGCTGAGTTTAAGCTTTGCTACTCACCAACCCAACCCAAGCCACTGGTGCCAACAGTAAAAGGCTGGTCATTTAGGCTTTGGGTGCCATTCAATTAATTGAAAAGCATCTCAGGCTTCTAATTAATCACACATTCAGCTTTTCAAATCGACATAATTAATCAGGATGATTGCATGATGCAAGACTATGCGAAATTCGAAAAACTTGAAATATGAAAAAGTTGGGTCTTGATCGATGCAACTTCGCCTAGACTAAGTTGCATTCACTTTTAAGAGTAGGCGTTAGATTACATCTTCTATTATGAATTAGATACTTATGTAGGTTTTCAAACAGTAAAAGTTGCAGTAATGTTGATAGTTTGTCAGGTCAATTTTATATTGTTTAAATTAATAAGATAAAGAGTTTAAGATTTAAAAGGTTTAATTAGATATTCACAAAATTGGTTAAGATTGAACAAAATTAAAGAATTTTAAAAATAATTGAAGAAAACTACTCTTACCTATAAAAAAATGAAAGTTTAATTAAAAAAGACTATTAAATAAAAATTAATCGGATTATTTTGATTTATAAAAAAATTAATTAGTTCATGAAAACTGATTTATTAATTAATTAATTATTAATTTTTAACAAAAGATTATTAAACTAAATTGGACTAAAAAGTTGACCATTTTATAATTTTTACTGTTAAATCGAAGTTTTTAAAACATTGATATGAACTCAAATATTTTTTTAAGTTTAACATCACCGATAATAAGATTAAATTTCGGTAAATCAATTTCAAATTACTCTAGTTTAAAATTAATTAATTTTTATACTTTTTAAAAAATTATTAAGTCTAAATTCAAATCTAATTAACTTTAAATATATAAGATTGGTATAATCAAATTTAAATTGTTGATTTGAGTTCGGACCAAATTGTAACCTTGATCAAGACCGAACTATCACAAGCTTAATATAAGGAGATAGATCATAATTTAAAATCGAGTTCATGATAAAATTTAAAATATGCTTCTCCTTTGAAAGAGATGATATTGTAGGACAAAAGATGAATGTGACATCGTATGATAATAAGTCATATAGTATGAGTTTATTCATAGTGCTCCTAAGAGGAGCCAAACCAAATTAACGAGAAGAAGAACCAACCCGACTTGGTGTTAAGTGATCCACATGGGAAACTTAGATGCAAACATAAGGTAAGGCTATTGGCTAGCTGTTCAGAATGATGGCAGGACAGACGCACATGATGTTGTCTTCAGAGCTACTTGTAAACTTCTACTAACAATAAACTCCTAACAGTGTTATTATTATTCTTATTAAAATTATTAAATTCATTATATAACTATAGAAAGATGAAATGGTCAAACTACAATTCTAGGTTCTATCACATCAAAGCTGCAAATGGCGTAGATCTTTTTGGTTGCTGTCCTGTTTTCGTGTGTCATTCATCCATTCAGTCCGAGACCATCTATCCATCTATTAATGTTAATGGATGGATAGATGGTCTCGGACTTAATGGATGGATGGATGAATGACACACGAAAACATATTTAATGGATGGATAGATGGTCTCAGGCACAAGGTGATTTATCGAAACAAAAATAGGAGGATAGATCCCAACCTTTTATGCACATATACTCTTTTGTTTCAATTAAGATATTTCATTCTTGTTTTATTAACTCCACATAAATATATGAATGAGATTTAATAGAGTACACATAAATATGTGAATAGTCCACCTAAATATCTAGATGAGATTTAATAGAGTCCACATAACTATGTGAGTAGTCCACATAAATATATAAATGAAATTTAATAGAACATAATAGAAACACCATATTCTGGAGATTTTATCCTTCTTTCATGACATTGGTTAACTCTACATGAATAGTAGAACCGAAACAAAATGATAGTTTAAGTAATTTTTTTAAAAATTGTTTAATGTTTATTTTTTTTGGTAAATCAAAACTTTATAAAGAATAAAAAATTATGTACAAACAAGAGTTACCAAAGGTAGTCTCAAAACACGCAAAAACAAAACAAGATGGCATGTATCTAATTATCCTGCCAGCAATTGCCCCCAATCAAGACTTAACCCATATCCTGCCAAAATAGAAAGTGACAAGATCGAACTTAAACCAAATACTACAAATGCCTAGTTATATGCCAAGTAATAACACACCAACAACTACTACTGCATTATATCAGCAGATATCAAAAATACACCAGCTAAATAACAGATCAATCCCATAGACAATCACGGCTGCTTCCAAACCAGCAAGGTCAGCTTGAACAAAATGAAAAGGGTAAGAATTAAATATGCTCTTGTACGTTTGAGTGGTAGATAAGAACACCTTCCCTACACTTTTTGTAATGGAGTACACGAGGGACTTATGCCTCTTCCCATGCCTTTACAGTTTGGAACCGTATGGATTATTTGCATGGCCAGCATCGAGCTCCTAGTCATGCATGTGTGTGTGCCTGTTATCTGAACATGTGTAAAGAGACATATTACACATGAAAATGAAACACAGGTAAGAAAAAAAAGAAGAAGAAGAAGCTTGCATGTGCATTAAATGCCAGTCTGAGTGTATCCCCACCTTTGAAATTCTCTAAGGAGGAGGAGGCAAAATTAACTGGTCTTCTGCAAAAAAGACTGAGTCAAGTCTGGCTTGAATTGACTCGAACCCAAGTTTCAGATAAGTATCAAGTTCAATTTTGAAATATTTTGTAATCGAACTAATTATGAGAAATTAGATAGAATTAATCCGAAGTCAACAGAGCTATATCTCTTATTGTCTGTTTGGTTATAAATAAGTATTTTTTTTACAGCAGAAGCTTTTTCTAAAAAAAATAGATGTTTAATTATAAAATAAAAAAGTACTTTTTTAATAGATATAACTTTTTTAGCAGATAAAATATAACTTTTTAAGAAATTTAAATTTGAAGTTTTTAAAAAAATACTTTTATATCAATTAATGAGTTTATTTTTTAATCCCTTTTGTCCTTATGTTTTATACATAATTTTTGCAATACGTACAAACACATCTTCATGTTTATTTTGATATTTATATAATATTATTTGACTTTTTATATGTTTTAATATTTATTTTTTATATTAGTTTTACTTAT
>JAOSBK010000001.1:29483720-29508143 GCA_027568895.1 Erythroxylum shatona | reverse complement strand
ATCTCCAAAAATCATAATAATAATTAATAATCATAAATTTAATTTAATTTATAAAATTAATTTAATAATTATAAATAAATATAATTAAAATTAAAATATATTTTAAAAATATATAAATTTCACATAAATTTTGATTTAATAATTAAAAAGATATTAAATAAATATTAGTTTATAAATAATAATGTTTAAATTATTTATTTTAAAAATAAAATTTTTTATTAATACTTTATTAATAAATATTATATAAAATATTTAAATAAATTTAAATTTAAATAATTTATTTTTAAGTTTTATTTAATTTATAATTATTATTAGTAATAAAATTATTATTATTATTTTCAAAACAAAAATTAAAAATTTACAATAATTATAAAAGTTGAAGTAAATAAATAAATTAATTAAAAACTTTGTAAAAAAAGGGGGAAGGAGAAGCCGGATGGAGATTTTAAAAAATTTTGCTAAAAAAATTTCCCTACTTTTTAAAATTTTCTGTACTTGACCGGTATTTTAAATACAAACAGTACCATCCGAAACAAGTTATTATCGACCGATATTTAAACGAGTACAACCGACTATTTATTTAGTACTGATTTTAGTCTGGTACCGATCAGTACGAAAGGATATCTACATTTGTGAATTCAATCACATGATATTTTTAGGATGGCAATGCTGCTAGCATCGGCTCGAGCCTGAGTCTTACTAGGACTAACCCAAATTTTTTATCTAAAAAATATAAAAATAATGTCGTTTTATTTATAAGAGTCAAACTTTGGATTAGGCCGAGCCCAGCTCAAGCCCAAGTCTACCCAAGGGGCCAAGTGTTTAGTTGTCATTCCAGATATTTTATATTTAAATAATTTGATAAATGCTTGATAAAATATTTTTAAAATGTTTAATCCCAAAAGATGTTTCTTCATAATTTTAAGAGTTAAATTCACGTGTATTCTCATGATTTATTTTTGTTTTAATTTTTATATATTAATAGTTTTCTTATCTCTCTGTAATATTATTGAATATCGTCATATTTTGTTTTTTATTGTTTAAGTCAAAAAATAAAAACTAACAAAATAAAATGAAAATTGTTGATAGAAAAGAATATAAAAAAGATTACATAAAATAAAATAACTTAAATTAATGTAATTAACTCTTTTAAAATTAATAAAATATTTTAAATTGACCAAGTTTCACATCAATTGATTGTTTTCAATTTTTGTCTTTTTTATCAAATAAGTAACCAGTCAATTCCTAAATTGAATATAAATATTAGGGTAAAAGAGATAGATTTCTCTTTAATTTTAAGAAATATTAGAAAATTCTCATATTTTTTAAAATTTTCAAAAGAACTTTTTTTCTAATTTTTATTTTTTCAAAAAGATCCTTTTTCTTAAATTTTAGTTAAAAAATTATGATGAAATATTTTCAATATAAATATCATATGTGAGGTAATTAAATATCTTTAATATGATAACTCAACTAAGTTTTGGGACTCAATTTGAACTAATTAAAATTGACTTAAATTAATAATTTAAGATAATTATAATAAATTATTATTTTAAATTAAATTTAATTAGTTCGGTTCGAGTTCAAAAACTAATTTGAATTATCATGTATATAACATTTCAATTCTACATCATTTTGAATAAAAATAAATGAAATATGATAAAAGAGGTATTATAAATAAATAATACTATAAGTTATTTACATATAATTTTATTTATTTTAAAATACCTTGTATTGATTTATTTTCCTTAAATTTTTATAGTTATATTATTATAGTTTGTGGACCTAAAATAATTATATCACTATTGTAATTTAATTTTAATAAAAAGTTTTTATTAAAAAATTAAAATAAGTTTAAATAATATTGTTGGAGTTTATAATAAAAAAGTAAAATTTAAATAGTAAAAATATTTTAAAAAATAAATTAAACTATACGAATTTATTTATTTTCGCATGCTTAGATTTGGTAAGTAGAAGTCAACCAGCCCATAGGAGTGGACAGTCCTCCTCACCGTTGGTTAAGCTGAACTGGCTGAACGGTCCATCTCTTATCTTCTTTCTTTTGCATTTCGTAGTTACACTTGAAAGTCCCCTTATCTTTGTCCTACAAACTCACATCTCATAACCATTGATTTTGCTTGGTCACTATTCTCTTCTCAACTTCTTAGTTGGCAGAAATGCAAATGTTGGCATGCAATTCATGGTCACTGCAAAAATCTGCCATTGATGTCTTTCTCCAAAGACCCTTTTTGATGGGTCGACGGCAGCTTCTGTGCTCTGCGTCTGTCTGCTCTCATGATCTTCACCCACTCTCACTTTTCAGGTCAACTTGTCACTTTACTTCTCTGTCCTTTCACAGGCTTGCCATGATCGTTTTATTATCATCTACATTGCCGTTTGTTATCGATTTCCAGATTAAAGATCAATCTATGTGATTGATGGTTGTTTGTTTCTATTGCTATTTCATGATAAAGAAATGGATTGAAGAAAAGGGTATGATAAGGTCTTTATGTTGGTTGCAATTTTGGTAATTGTAGGGGTTTAAGAGATGGGAACAAGGATATTTGTGCAGCAATATGCAGAAGTAGTGCCATTACCGCTCGGAGGACTTTGCTTGCAAGTGTATTCATGTATCTGCTTTATCATCCTACAAGGTACTTATCAGGTCTGCACGATTCGGCTTTGTGTTAACTACATTGAAATTTGCGAAAGATACTTTCTTTTTGATTCCTTCATGCTAATTCAATATTAGTGGCAGACATCCCTCATCCATAATGAAGAATACTCAGTTCAGTGATCGTAGTCTCTCTTAAACATTAGTGTTTACTAATTGTGTGTTAATATACAGCCGAAGCATTGGGGGATCCAACTGTAACAATCGAGGAAGTAACTCCTCCTGTTTTCCCTTCTGGACCTTTATTCCCTACTGAGGTTTACACTGCATTACCTTTGTTTCTGACAACATGTGATTTACAATTAAAAACTTCATACCTGATCTTATCACTGACAGGACAGAATTGTACAACTGTTTGAGAAGAATACATACTCTGTCGTCAACATTTTTGATGTGACACTGCGGCCTCAACTAAACATAACTGGCGTTGTTGAGGTACATTAACGGTATCTTCTTGTTGCTTTTGTCATCTATCAGAAACTGATGTAGAAAGCTACTGTATTGTCTGCAGATTCCAGAAGGAAATGGATCTGGTGTGGTCTGGGATCAACAGGGACACATAGTGACAAATTATCATGGTAAGAACTATAGAAGAGATGATAGAATAAGGCTATATGATACGTAATTCTCCTGGAATTTTAATCATTCTTGAAAAATCTTTTACATTTTAATATTCTAACAAAAGGTTATCTCTTATACTTTAGTAGTTCCCATAACCCTTTGATGGAACTGACATGCACATAAGTATAAGCATGCAGATTTTTTCTTTGGAATATTAAGCACTTTACCTGTAAAATAATTAGTTTGCTACAAGTTGCCTTTATCCATTTCAAGTTAATTTTGCAGCACCACTCATGTTCTGCTTTCAATATGAATTTCTTTCAAGATTTTGACCTTTCTGTTGGTCTAGCAATATTATGCCTTTGTTGCTTTGACGTCACTCCTATGAAAAAGCTAGTATTTCTGCAATACACATATTAATAGATTAATGAATTGTAGATTTGAAGCTAACTACTCTTTCTTCATGTAGTGATAGGTAATGCTCTTTCAAGAAATGCATGCCCTGGACAAGTTGTTGCCAAAGTTAATATTCTTGCATCAGAAGGGTGAACAACATTTATCTTCAATATCTGAGAAAATTTGCATTACACTTTTGCATCACATTTTTGTCATAATCTGTAGCTTTCTGCAGGTTGCAAAAGAACTTTGAGGGAAAATTAATTGGTGCAGATCGTGCTAAGGACCTTGCTGTGTTGAAGGTTCCTTTTTTTTTTTTTTCTTTTGGCAGTTATTTTCTGAGTTTTCAGTTGTAGACACGGCGGAACTCATTCATTTTGTTTGTTCAACAGCAGGCTATCAAGTTTGAATGTTTCAGATATGCCCTCTTGGTGATTGAGTGTTTATTCTGTTTGGTAACAAAGGTTTTGATCTTTCATATTCCAGGTAGAAGCACCCAGAGATCTGTTGAGGCCAATAAACGTGGGCCAATCTTCGTTCCTAAAAGTTGGACAGCAATGTTTAGCAATAGGAAATCCATTTGGCTTCGATCACACTCTTACAGTTGGGGTTATCAGTGGATTGAACAGAGACATTTTTAGTCAAGCTGGAGTTACAATTGGCGGTGGAATTCAAACAGATGCAGCTATCAATCCTGGGAATAGGTTGTAACCTAAACAGATTCATGCCTTGTAGATTTCTATTGAAGTTTGTTTGATTTTTCCTATGAATGCTTGATACAATATGTCCCAACATTCAAATTAGTTTTCTGTTAGCTGTTAGCTGTTTTCATGTCTTCTACGATTCTCCTGGTTGCATACTTGTATGTTCTTATTGCCCTGTACTTTGTTATTTACATCCACTGGTTTAATGTGACAGTGGAGGTCCTTTACTGGATTCTAAAGGAAACCTGATTGGGATTAATACAGCAATTTTTACTCAGACAGGTAGGGATTCTTCTCTATTTTCAGTCACTTAATCACATAGACCAAGAAATATAGTGCAGAAAGCATTCTTCTTGGTAACTTCACATGTTTGTAAGCTTAACATTGGCCATTGAATTTGTTATTGATCTGTCCAAAGATACACATTTCTGTTGAAGATCATCAGATTATGTGTAGCGATTCGCTTAGTTACTTTATGAATGATCTCTTAACTAATAGCCATTTTCCTTTTTAATGGGTTTGACTGTTGTTTTCTGTTCAGGAACATCAGCAGGCGTAGGATTTGCCATCCCATCTACAACAGTAGTCAAGATTGTGCCTCAATTAATCAATTTTGGCAGAGTAAGATGTTTTACTAGCAACTCCATATACCTAGCTTGTTCCCAGTAAATAATTCCTTGAAAACTAAACTCATGATTACTCTTGCCTTTGTCAGGTTGTCCGCGCTGGTTTGAATGTGGATTTTGCTCCTGATCTGGTTGCAAATCAACTTAATGTTCGAAATGGAGCTCTTGTCCTATTGGTATATGTTTAAAGTCCTGAAGAAACAGATCGATCATTTTATGAAATGTTATCCTCAATCCATGATATCGTGTGACTTGTTGCTTTCAAATAGTTAACAGCTTCAAACTCCGTGTTATGAACAGGTCCCTGGAAATAGCCTTGCAGCTAAGGCTGGTATACTTCCAACCAGAAGAGGTTTTGCTGGAAAAATTATTCTTGGTGATATTATTGTCGGAGTGGACGACAGACCTGTGAGATTTTCTTTTCTGAAACTGATCTTTCTTCTATTATTCCACTTCATATGCTTCCTATACCTTGCTTATCAGGAACCAATTTAAATCCCCGAGAAGGTTTCATGCTCAAGTTTACAATTCTGATGCCATATCTTCATTTCTTCAATTACAAAATCTTCTGTTCCCTCAACATAAGCAGAATCAGACCATTTTCTGCTGACAGGTGAAAAGTTTTTTGTGTATGCTTTGTTTGACTTTGTTCAGGTTAAAAACAAAGCAGAATTAGACAAAGTGTTGGATGAATATAAAGTGGGAGACAAGGTGGTGTTGAAGATTCAGAGGGAAAGTGAGAATCTGGAACTGCCTGTGGTATTAGAAGAGAAGAGCTAAGGACATGGCTTGTTTTTCTGTGAATGCCAACCTATGATCTTCCGAGTTGTTCAAAGTTTACAAGCTCTCCAAGCTGCATGTAGAAAAAGAAATCTGCAGATAGAGGATTTGAAAATGTAAAGTGAACTGAAGCTTTCTGATCCACCTTTTTACTTCTCTGTCAAAATCAGAGAACAAAAGTTGGTTCTTCATTCTGGTCTGTAATCTATAGTTAAATTTTAGAGATACATTGCAAGCAAATGTGTCACCTGAATCTAGAAAGTGTTGGTACCCAACTTGCCAGGATAAAGTTCTTAGAGTGAGCCACAAATTGGCAAAAACAGGATCTGTTCAGGGAATGCAGGTGATCATCTTTGTAATTCTTCTTGGCAGGAGCATTTTATCCCTAGGGATGACAATACGAGCTCGATTTGACTAAAGTCAGCAAATCAAGTTCGAATTGACTGTTAATTTCAATTAATTTATGCAAAATGATGTACTTTTTAGAAAAATGATGGTATTTTGAGGATTGAATCATTTTGATGAACATGTTGAAAATTTTAATGATTAAAATAATATTGTTTTTGACAACTTATGTTAAAATAACGTTATTTTGATTTTGATTTAATTGAATTTTAAATTGTTTGTACTTAATCTAATTAAATTTAAATTAAAAATAAAACCGATATAATAATATTCACATTTTATCCTAACTTAGATTGGATGAATAATTCAATAATATATTTAAAAGTTTTTGGGAAAATAAATTATTATAAAAGAAATGATATTTTATTTATCTAAGAGTATATTTATTTTTCACTTTAATCTGAAACATTAAAAACTCAATAATTAAAGTTGACATTGACAAATGGTTAAGTTTGTAATTTCGGAGATTTAAAAAAAGTGTTATTTGAGCAGAAGAATGAGCAAACTAGTGCTTATGAAGATTGAAATTAAAATTTCCCTTCAATTGAAGGGTTTTGTCCAGGGAAAGGCTAGCCCTTTCTGCAAGCCGAGTAATGAGACCCAATGCAATGGAATCGACCACCATTGAAAGTTGAAACTGAAGGACTCTGTTTTCCTGAGAGCCAGATCTTCTGAATTTAACGTCAACCCTGAATGTGTTTAGGGTTTTTGGTGGTAATACATTCATATTCGGGTACATTCTTAAAACAGAGCTCATTGTTGCCTCAAGTTCTTTTCTTTTTACCATTTCTGGTTCTTTGCCGGTATTTTTTTTATTGCCTCGGCTATAATTAGCTGTAAGAGAATTGGGTATTTGGATTTTACTTTGTAGTTTGGAGATTTGGAAATCTGGATTTTAGTTAGTAGTTGCTTGATGGCAAGAGGCCAACTTGCTTTTCTGCTTCGTATGTGTGCGTCAAAGAACAGTATTTCTAGAGCTAACTTTTTGGTCAGAACTGAAAATTTCTCTTCTTTAAGAGAATTTCACAACTGGGTATTGGGGAATAAGTATTGTTGTGCCTCTTCTTATGGGCGTTACCGTCAATTCTCAACCAAATTTGTGGACCTTTTTGCCTCTGAATTTGGCTCGAAGAATCCAAAAGACGTTGGGACTTATAAGTCTGTTGATGAGAGAACATCTTCTTCATCAATCCAAAATGGTGAGGAAAAAAGCAATGAATATAGTTGTTGTAGTAGTAATAGTGTGACCGTTGTAGAAAGTCTCGGGTTTTAGGATGTTCTTGAGAATAGAGTTGAAGGCAGGATCTGTGAAGTCAATGAAGATGGCATTACTGATTTGACGAGAGTTACTGTTGGAGAGGAAAACAATAGTGAGGGTGTGCTCCTGAAGGAAAAAGTTGGGAAAGTTAATGTGGCATTTCGTGACCCTATAGAGTTGTATCAAGAACTCTGTAATGCTCAAAATAAAGAGAAGCTGAAGCGATCGGATTGGCAGACTATACAGGATGTATTCTCTTGTTTTGGAAAATCGGGATGGCAGCGAATCAGGCTCTTGCAGTTTATATTGGAATGTCATTCTTCCCTACTGCCGTTAGCAAGTTCCGTGACTTCTTCTCCAAGAGATGTTCTTCTGAGATTGCAATGCACTTGGTTATGCTTGGTCCATGTGATGAAGCTGTTAAATTCTTGTTTCCCAGATTTGTTGAGTATTGTATAGAAGAATTCCCCGGTGAGATCAGGCGGTTTAAGAGTATGATTGAGTCAGCAGACCTCACAAAACCACACATACGGTTTCCTTTTGCACGAGCAATGAAACGTAAGATTATTTACCATTGTGGTCCAACAAACAGTGGTAAAACTTATAATGCATTACAATGTTTTATGGAAGCAAAAAAGGGTATTTATTGTAGTCCACTTAGGCTTCTGGCAATGGAGGTTTTTGATAAGGTCAATGCTCTTGGTGTTTACTGTAGTCTTCTTACTGGTCAAGAAAAAAAGAAAGTCCCTTTTTCAAATCATGTTGCTTGCACTGTAGAAATGGTCTCAAGTGATGAATTGTATGATGTTGCTGTTATTGATGAGATCCAGATGATGGCTGACCCATATAGAGGTTATGCATGGACAAGAGCATTACTTGGATTGAAGGCTGATGAGATTCACTTATGTGGTGATCCTAGTGTTTTGAATATTGTTAGGAGGAACTGTTTAGAAACAGCGGATGAATTGTATGAACAACATTATGATAGATTCAAACCACTAGTGGTTGAAGCGAAAACTCTATTGGGAGATCTCCGTAATGTCCTATCTGGGGATTGTATAGTTGCATTTTCAAGAAGAGAGATCTTTGAGGTTAAAATGGCAATTGAGAAATACACC
Source organism: Erythroxylum shatona (assembly GCA_027568895.1). Taxonomy (NCBI): domain Eukaryota; kingdom Viridiplantae; phylum Streptophyta; class Magnoliopsida; order Malpighiales; family Erythroxylaceae; genus Erythroxylum; species Erythroxylum shatona. The sequence goes on along the minus strand of JAOSBK010000001.1, from coordinate 29,499,621 downwards.
AAGCATCGCTGCTGTATCATTTATGGTGCCTTACCACCAGAGACTCGTAGGCAGCAAGCTAGCTTATTTAATGATCAAGATAATGAGTTTGATGTGCTGGTTGCAAGCGATGCTGTGGGTATGGGGTTAAATCTGAATATCAAAAGAGTTGTTTTTAATAGTCTTTCAAAGTATAATGGTGACAAAAATGTTCCGGTTCCAGCATCACAGGTAAAACAGTTTGCTGGAAGAGCTGGGAGGAGAGGCAGCCGATATCCAGAAGGATTGACAACTACCTTGCAACTGGAAGATCTGGATTACCTGATTGAGTGCTTAAAGCAGCCTTTTGATGAAGTTAAAAAGGTGGGTCTGTTTCCTTTCTTTGAGCAGGTTGAACTCTTTGCTGGGAAACTGCCTAATGTTACTTTCTCCCAGCTGCTTGAAGTTTAGCGAAAATTGCCGTCTTGATGGTTCATACTTCTTGTGTAAACATGATCATATAAAGAAGATTGCAAATATGTTGGAGAAGATTCATGGACTATCCTTGGAAGATCGTTTCAATTTTTGTTTTGCTCCAGTTAATATCAAAGACCCAAAAGCTATGCACCATCTTCTTAGGTTTGCTTCGGTTTATAGTCAAAAAATCCCAGTTAATGTAGTGATGGGCATGCCGAAAGGATCTGCTAAAAATGATGAAGACCTCTTAGATCTTGAGAGTAAGCATCAAGTCTTGTATGCATATCTGTGGTTGTCAAATCAGTTCAAAGAGGGAAGTTTTCCATATGCGAAGAAGGTCGAGGCAATGGCAACAGACATTGCTGAACTATTGGGTCAATCTCTTATCAAAGCTTGTTGGAAACCTGCCTCAAGGCATTCAGGGAAACCAGAGCCCCAACAAATGGAAGTTGGCCAGAGTAGGCCTAAAGAGCAACAAAAGGAAGTAGGCTACACGAGGCCTAAGTCACTGATCAAACCACATATGAAGTAAGTGATTTTGGTTGAGCTCATAAAATGGTTTTCCTGCTAGCAGCCAAATTCTAGTAAATCACTTGCATGTTGTAAATTTATTGTTGCTTGTTACTGTCTGTTTTAACTTGTGTACCATTTGTAAATATATCCTAATTACATTGGTTTCACGGTCTGCTGTGACTGATAAAGATTTCTCCCTTCTGCCAGGCATTGTGTCATAAATACGATTGGCTTTCCCATAATTATAGGCATCATATATGTACAAGCAAAACTGAATGAATGATAAAAAATGACTCCTTTACGCAATTGATACAATTCTACTTATTTGCAATATGGAAGCAAGCTAAATCAATACGGGCAGCCATTAGGGAAAAAACAAAGAAAATAAATTATTATATGGAGTTTGAACCAATAAGTTAAATACTTTCATAAGTTGTCAACTGATTTCTTTTCTTCCTACCGGGAAAAGGCAAGAGGAGCACTCTAAGAAGGTGAAAGCATAGTGATTTTTGCAGGTACATGCACTACTAGTAGATTCACATTTAGACCAGTAGGCACTCCAGCTTACTTTGGATTGTTGAGTCTCCGTAGCTTCTCATGCATTTCGTGTTTGCTGATCGTAGCACTTCTGAAATAGCCCTGCATATGCCTTTTGATCATCTTCTTGATTAGAGTATATGTTTATTTATTACTCAATTGTTTACTTCTTGGGAAGTATCCTTTAGTCAGTTTATCATTGGGATAAAAGATACCAGGCTCCCTTGTAATTTAACTTATTTTGAGAATAAGTCTTTATACAATTTTTTTTTATTTTTAATTAAAAAATCTTTTCTTAAACTTCTGTTGAAAAAATAACAAGGAAACACACATGATATGAACAATATACATGGACCATTCAAATGCTGTTGATATGGAGACCCAATCTAGTTATTAAATTCAACTCGAACCAATTAAATCAGTTATTTTAAAATTATTAGTTTGAGTTGAGTTTAATTGGTTCGCTTTATAAGCTTATATTTTGTTTTGAAAAATTGAAAACTACAAACAATTGTTCAGTAATTTTATATATTAGAGTTTTTTTAAAATAAGTTAAATTACAAGGGAGTTTTGTATCATTTACCTATTTACTATTTACCATTATTTGATGCATGTATCAGATGTTGACATAGATTGTAGTGCTTGTCTTACAAAATGTACTGAAACATTCATATATCTAATACCCTGCCTGTCCAGATGCAAGCTAAGGCTTCCAACTCATAATTGCAGTTATAGTTTTGGATAGATGACAATGTTAACAAACTGAATCAACAGTGAAGGGTGCTTTCTCTGTCAGCCCCCTTCAGGATATGTGAATTGGCTTCTGTTCAAGTGGCAAATTCATGAGCTGAGCTAAGCTGGTACTATTACCTAGGAGCAAGTGCTTTTGATGAGGATCTACTTAAAAATGCTATCAGATTGTTGATCAGTCATCGTAGTATCCTCCACAACATTACTATACTACAAAGAGACACTGTGATCGCAACCTTTGTTTCTTAATCGGAGAAATCTGTTACCTTCTATTCGAATACTACTATGAAAAATCAGAGGAAATTGCATATTGGTGAAAAGCAATGGAAGTGTGCCGAAGGCAAGCATTCTAACAATGTCAGGCCTTAATTTTCACCACCAGAGTATGATTTTAGTTTTTCTAGAGGCTATCAGTTTTGTACACTTCCCCCAGTTTTGTCACTATGTAAATGTTGTTTCTTTTCTATCAGTCGCTTATGGTAATGTTATTTTTCTTCAACAAAAGCTTTTCTTTTCGTAATCATATCTCTGTGCCCACCAAGATTTTGGATCCAGCTGCTTTCATCAATCACCTGTAGAAGTTCTTGTGGTGGACTGCCTGCAAAAAACAAAGAAGAAAATCAGCTATACGTTGGAGGGTTAAATGCAGACACTTCTACATGTTTTATAGAAAAAGACTGGGTACGGCCTTACTTCCCCGTAGGCTCTGTATCAATTTAATGAACTCTTTAATGAGGGGGGTCTTGTATGGAGGTCTGCTGGGATCAAATTTTGTACAGTAGCATCGCAGACCACACATCTCTGCTCGTAAGGGCTTCCTTTCCAAGTTGTTTTTGGTCTACAATCGTCACACCACAGCAAGTGTTGGCATGGAAAGTTGGCCCACAACAACCTTCGCTGTTGGCACCCAAAGCACTTGCCCTGCTCCAGGCTTGTTTTGTATTTCTGTATACAGCAGCAAAGTCAATTGCTTTATTTGGTGTAACATTAGTAATAATGCTGTCAAGACTGAAAATGGACAGTAGAACTTTCCCATTCCTCACATCATAGAAATCAAATTCACGAAGAAAGAAGACTGATCTGTTATTCTGTTTTCTGGCAAGATCCTCCAGGACTGGATGGCTTTCTTGTGGTCTGATTTGCTTCCCTCTGAAGATTGGGTCTGGTTTCAAAAATTCAAGAAACCTCGAATTCTCTGTTGCCAAACTTTCCTCTTTAATCGAGTAAGACAACTTTTGGGATACCTTAAGGCTGCTCATAGTCAAATCATCTCTTTCATAGTGAACAGACGGAAGATCCTCAGAGCTCCTTGAGTAATCAGAATCATCATCGACATCATTACTAAATGATGAAGCATAAGAGCACGGGCTGTGTATGGGGTCTGGAAGGGGTAGAGGTTGTTGCAATGGAGGCTTTGAAAGGCTGGGAAGAAGTATCATGTGGTTGGCATGTTTTTGTCGACCAATAGGTATATATTTCATATGACAAAGGTCAGGAAAAGACTTCAAGAAATCACTAAGCTTTGGGAAGCCAAGAGAGGCATGGTCCAGCTCAAGTCCAAAAGAAGCCCTGAAATCAGATTTGAGAGAAGAAAGAGCATATTCTCCTTCACTCTTCGTTACCTGTTGTAAGAAGCTAGGGAGCCACCTTTTCAGAGTTTTTAGCCATGCAGGAATGTCTCGATTGTGTGCTTGAGATTGAACAGAAGATGCCTTTGGTTTACCAGATATCAATTTGTCAACCCAAGATGTTAGTATGGGCGATTTATCCTCTTCTGAGGCCTTACAGTTAGATGTCTCTTTTATAGTCTTCTCTCCAACTGCTTGCAACTCTTGCATGTCTTTGGTTGTCTTAATATTGCATGTCAGGCAACTGGGGATCTCCTTTGTGTTCTTCTCCTCATGTATCGCGGGCTGTAGCAGATGGCGGAAATTCTGGTCTTCAAAATGATGAGATGATTTGTGACACTCAACTATCAAGAGGCGTTTTGGGACAACACTCGTGATTTCAACTTGCTTGCCCATAATAGTCACGTAGTGTGCTTCAACAGCTGCTGAAACGGACCATCTATCTTCAAAGGTGACAAAGCCAAATCCTCGAGACTCTATTCTATCTCCTGTTTGAGTTCCAATTACTACTGCCTCATCTACTGATCCAAACTGCTCATGGAAAAATTTGCCCAGCGAACCTGTTTCAAGGACAAACAAATTACCGATATCTTGTTTTGATCTGAGATGAGACTCCAAAAAGTGATGCAATAGATGGAGTTCACTCGTTTGTGAAATTATCATTTGATGGTTAACGTTCAAATGAAGGATAAATGCAGCATATACTGTCACAGATATCTAACCCGAATCCAAACCAGCAGGAAGACCTCCTACAAAGACTTTGTGTTCAAGATTCCTTGAAAAGGAGTAAGTCACGTCTCTTTTTGCCTTAGCCGGTAGAGGATTCTCTTCATCATGCACGTATAGGCAGTCAGTGCCTCTAACACAGCCACCTGGAGAGTTGAAGTATCTACAGACATCTCTCTTGACACTGGAGCATGTCCTATTATTATCCATAAGTGGTAGATAACTGTGAGACCAGATAGATTGAACATAAACTTGCAAGTTGTGCAATCTCAAACTCAGCATCAAATGAGCTGAAAGAGACCTTTTGGTGATACTGCTGTGGGCTCCTGATGTTAAAAGCTCATCGCAGTTAAAAGAGTTAAACTCCTCCACTTGTAATGAAGCAGTTCGTTTCTGGTGAATAGATAGTGCACAATTTGCTGCATATATGAACAAGGAACATTGAGATTTGAGTACATTATGTAGCAATAACTTCTCTTCCCTATCAAATAATTTGGATTGGATTAGGTTTTCATCTTACATAGGCTAATATTGTTTGAGGTTAGAATGAAACGCATGTCTTGAGTCTCTGCAAGATCTATAGGTCTTTGTTTTCTGTGAGAGAAAATTCGCATTGGAAAACACATGCCAGTACAGGAAATATGCATGGATGAAGAAAGGGAAAAAAATGTTGATAATTGAGGGGAGGGATAAGGTTGAAAAGAGAGCGGTTGTTTCTGACCGCAAATTGAAGACTTCAGTGCTTGCTCCCCAACGTAAGAGAAGCTCAACGCAATCCTTCAAGTCATTCTTCACCGCAAAAAATAGTGGGGTTTCTTTACTTTCTGTTCTACAGTTGATGCAATCTGGATCTATCAATAGAAGGACCTGTCGTCGATTTGAGGTCAGACCAAAATCTCAATGTTGATAATCTCAGATTTAAATAAGCCACGAATACCTGAAGAGCCTCTGTATTTCCACTTGCGGCTGCCATATGAACTGCATTTAGCCCCAACTTGTTTTTCTGGCTTACTCGAGCCCCATGCTTAAGTAAGAGCCATACTATCCTGTAAATATGGAAATAATTAGAGTTCGAATGGACAGGTGATGTTTGTTAATGGATGCTTGTCTGTATTCTCGTGAGTGAACTTGAGAGAAAGAGGGAAAGAGAGAGACTGGAGATGCTTAGGACTGGAGCCCTTTGATGACTTGAGGCACCAATGAAGAGCAGTATTTCCTTCAGCATCAACATCATTTATGTCTGTGTTACCCTTCAAAAGCAACTCGATGACGGCTTCGTCTCCTGCCTAAAAGAATGCAAAGCAGGCTCTCATCATGGGTTTCAAAGGAGTAATGGATCACAGTTGCATGTAATATATAAAAACACAAGCTGCTTGGATATGCCTTTTCATGAAAGATCATGCTCACAAATCAGAGGCCCCTTTGAATTTATAACAACGTATAACAATAAACATCCAACGATAAACGTCTAAAACGTATCATCTGTGCTAGTTACGTAAAAGGCTTCTTCATGCAGAGAATTGAAGTAAATGTTATACATGTCTATATACATGTATAAACATAAACACCAAGTTTTTGAGTGACAGAAATAGAGCTCATCGGAAAATGAGCAAGGTAAGGAAAAAAGGAAAAAAATAATATAGTAAATAATAATAATAGAGTAAAAAAAATCGTGCCACCAAATGTTCTAAGTTCAAACAGAAAAATCACGACTTTATTAACAGATGCGAAGTAAAAGACAGTCGGACAGAGTAGAGTTTTGAAACGATGATAGTTGTATGCCGTTACATGCATGGAGTCTGTATGAAGTATGCTAGTGGAGGCGCAAGATGCGTTCGCTTTTACAGAGGCAACGCCTTCTTACTGCGATTTCAGAAGCAAGCTGCAAGCCTGAAAGCTTTATTTATCGTTATGCATCATGCACCTGTTTGTCCGTAAGCTGTGGTCCCACAACTACTCGAATGTGTCCAAAGGCCTCGGAGGCTCGGGCAGCGGTACTTTTTGTCCTCAAATTTACCAAAATGTCCAGGTCTTTACGCAAAGACGAGAGCTTTAGTATGCTAAGACCGTCGTCTGCTTATTGCTTAACCTAAACCCAACTAGTGACCTATCGTTTCGACTTACGAATGATTAATGACTACAGGAAAATTATAAAAGAAAAAGTCTGACCTGTGACGCCAAGATTAACGGTGATGCTGCCTTCTTGTCCGTATAGCCGTTTTGAGGAACTACATCGAAGAGCTGAAGCAACTCAATCTCGCGGAGCAAGAGCTTCCTTTTCTCGGTGCTCTTGCTCCTCGAAGGTGAAGAGTTCTTTTTGATTGCTCTTAATGATGACGCAGTCTGGCCAAGAGCCAGCGCCTCCCTGATCACGAATTCATAAATTGTGGTCTCTTGTTTGGAACCCGAATCAGTTTCATGCAACACCAAGAGCATATCCTTTATTCTCTCAGCCGCTACTATGATGAGAATAGCCAAGTCCACTACATGCCCCCCCATGGCACATCCATAAGCCACCTGGTCGAGTTCCTTGGTCTTCTCGCTAAGAAGCTTTACCGTCGTTAAATCCTACACACATCACATCGCTATCATCCAATCAAACAGTCCTCTTTCGTAACAAAGTCAGTTGTTGGCTGCTTTCTGAGTAACCAAACGAGGTATAACAAAAAGTTTCACCTTTTCATTGAGTTGAACGACCAAATCTTCAATGCAGAGGTCATCGGGATTCCAAGTCACACCCCCTCTGGAATTCACCAGCAATTAAAGCAAAAATGGCAAATGTGAAACATTATTGTCAGGCATGGACAACCGAAATTAAGAAACGGACCGGAAATGGAAAAAGCAGCATTTCCCAAAAAACCTACACCTTTAAACCAACTGATCGAAAATACACAAAGTACAACTTAGTGAATAAGTAAATGAGAGAAAAGCAATACTTTCCAAAAACAAGAAAAAGAGACCGTGTTTATTTCGACGTTACCTGAGAGTGGACAGTGCCAGCTCCAGAGGAAGCAGTGCGTGTTCGTCTCTAGTCCTCAGGTCCGCACGCGCGCGTTTCTTCAACAACATTTCAACGCAACGTGCCGCGTTAGCCACGGCAGCAGCGTGCAACGGCGTCTTCCCGAACTCATCCGCCTCGTTGACTAGTGGCACCGCACCAAGGTCGCCGTTGACCAGCAATGTGGCGCAGTTGACGGCGTCGAACTCACAGCAGAGATGGAGAAGCTTGGAGACCGAGGCTCGATCAGCAAAAGAGGCTCCGTTTGAAAGAGATGTTAAGTGAGGTTTGTCGTCTTGTGCGATGGCTTTGATTATGCTTGATTCAAACTCGCAATCTTCATTTCTCTCCTCTTGTTCTTCACTGATACCTGACTCCATAGCTCAAACGTTGGAGATCAAGTCTACATATTTCCCACGATTCAGTGAAAGTTAGCTCAAGCTCATGAGAGAGCAGGGAAAATGATAACCAAAGAGAGAAGATTAAGAGAAAGTTCGATTGAAGAAGCTCCAAAATTTCGTCTTCGTCAAGTAAGCTCAAACCCTAGCGAGGAGACGTCTCTATCGCCATGGGAGAGAGAGGACGATGCTCTTTGATACAGTTACAATTTATAGAGGGATGTTGCCTGAATAGACGAAAGTAGCCCTATTTGAATCGTACAATCTGGTTAAAAAACAGTAAACAACGAAGGGCATTTCCGGGAATTGGAACATCTTCAATATTTGATGTGACGTGATATGATGTTTAGGACAATTAAAATATGAAGCAATTAGATTTATTATAAAAATAATTTTTTATTATTTTACATTACTAAATAACTATTTTCCGGTATTGATAAAAAAAAAAAACTATTTTCCGGTATTAAAATAAAAGTTTTAAATTTTATCAAATTATCTTTAAAATTATCATGTAATTATTTATTTTATGTATAATTATTTTGTCAAATCTTAACAGTAACTAATTAAAATAATATAAAAGAAATTTATTTTATTTTATTTTATTAAATACAATATTGCAAAGTAATTTTTAGATATTAAAATAATAAAAATGATATTTAGTATTAATAAAATTATAATCAAAACTTAATCTTTTAATAATATTAAAAAAACCGATTCTATATTTTAACATTGAATCAATCAACTTTTTAGTTCAGTTTTTAATTTTATAATTTGATTTAGTTTAATAGTCTTTTTGTTAAAAGCTAATCGATTTATTTAGTTAGTTTTTATAAATTATTCAATTTTTTTAAATTTAAATAAAATGATTAATTTTTATTTAACAATTTCAATTTTTAACTAAAGTCTAAAATTTTTTTGAGTATGAATAATTTTCTTAAATTATTTTTAATTTTTTTAATTTTCTTCAATATTTAACTAATATTATAATAATCTAATAATTTTAACATTCTTTAATTTTATTTAATATTTAGCCAATTTTATGGTAATCTAATTAAACCTTTAAATTTAAATTTCTTATCTTAATAATTTAACTTCTAATTTCATTTTTAAAATATAAAATAATACAAGAATAGGTGATAAATATTCTAATATATTAGAATCAATAATTAACTTAAATTAAATTAATTTAATTTAAAATTAACTAATCAGAAAGGGGGCGGGGGCGGGTAGATTTTTAGGTTTTAACTTTTTTTATTTGCAATTTTGTCCCTGAATTTTTTAATTTTTGCGGAACGGTCCCTAAAATTCCGGTATTGACAGTATCGGCCGGTACTGACCGAAACCGACCGATATCGACCGGAATCAATACCCGGAATTTTGAAGGCCGTTCCGGTTCCAGTTTCCAGCCGGAACGGAACGGTATCCGTTTCATTGCATACGACACAGCCAATCTTCTCCTTACCGCTTAGGTTGGCAATGGCAAGAACGCTTCGATTCTTTAATGGAGGCGTATCATTTCTTGTGTTATGCAGCGTTTTTTTTTTAAGAATTCGTACTCCAACTTTGAGAAACGAAAACGGCATTCAACAGAGAAGCATTCCTGTATCATGATAATATTTTATAGTGTCGTCTTCTCCAAAATCACCAGATCAGTTGCGACGAACATATCAGTGTTTTAACTTCCAAAACCCACCTCAAAAAATGTTCTTGTTTCCTCTCGTCACTCACATCACTGAACTAAAACCATAAAAGAAGACGATGGGATGGAACCTGATGGAGTTGGGATTAATGCCCTGGTTGTCCAGCACAAGCAGTTGGCGACCGATGAACATGTGTAGCACCATTAGGAGGTACGAAGAGACTCCGGTTTTGAACATTTCTTGAGAAGCCAGGCCGTGTTCCAGGTCGAGCAAATGGATTGGATCCAGTACGTTCTGCTTGCATGGCCTGAAAGTAGGCTGAAGAGCAGGCCATGTCCTTGTAATGTGGCAGCGGTTTGAGTACTTCAACAACTTCACTCATTAGAGGTCTTGCTTTTGGATCACGATTAAGACAATGTGCAGCCAAATGGATTGCCTTCTGTGCGCCTTTGATCGAGAAGCGTCCTTCGAGCTGAGGGTCTATCAGTCGATACAGTCTTCGCCTTTCGACAAGATATGGCCGAGCCCATTCCACTAGATTATGTTCGCCAATTGGTCGGTTTTTATCCATGGATCGACGACCGGTTAACATTTCAAGTAAGACCACCCCAAAGCTATAGACATCACTTTTCGATGTAAGATGACCTGAGCCAAAAGGTTAGAGGAGTTAATGCAAAGCTCAAAACAATGTATTACTTGAATGCATGCAAGAGAACAAGAGAGATTATTTCTCAGAATTTCAATTTACTTCTTATCCTTGCAACAATGAGAAAGGCTAGCTAGACTAACATGTAAAAGTCCTAAATCTAGTTTGTTCTCCTTGGAACTAAAAACCCAAAATTTGAAGAATATTTCCAAAAGGTATATCAAGTATGAGTATACACAAACATACGAATGATATTGAAAACATATCATCCGAAGTAGTGATTGTTATCATTAACAAAGGAAATTACTGGTATGATGCCAAAGTTACCATCTAATTGATAAAACAATCAATAGCAGGCTGAAATGTCAGAAGCTTATGAGTAAAAGTTTCTCAGATAACGTGCTTCGTTACAAGAAAGTTAAAATCTTTCGGAAATTTGTGTGGAAACTAGTCAGAAGATCAACAGAAGCAGCAGAGTGTTATGGTTGAAAAAACAACAAGAGGAATGTGTTTGTCTTTTCGTGGATAAAAGAGCAACTGATTCATGTCCCTTCCATTGATGCATAACACACAAGTGCATAACAAACAAGTGCGGTTAGACAAAAAAAACGAAAGATATACTTAGCAACATGAGATTCACATTTAAGGAATAAGCACTTAAAAATGATAAAGTTACATGTTAATAAATGAGAGTTCGTCAAGTTTTTCGTGTTTACCTGTCATCACATACTCAGGGGCAGCATAACCATATGTTCCCATTACACGGGTAGAAACATGAGTCTTATCTCCCACTGGACCATCTTTGGCAAGTCCAAAGTCGGAAAGCTTGGCATTGTAGTCCTGTAATAGAGACAAGGATACTTAGGAAAGTTAACAACACCAAAGTAAATGACTTTTCAATGATAATATTCACTCACTGAATCTAGCAAGATATTAGATGTTTTAAAATCTCGATAAATCACTGGCTGTTCAGCTTCCTCGTGGAGAAAGGCAAGGCCCTTAGCAGCACCATAAGCTATTTTCATTCTGATGGGCCAAGGGAGAGGTAAGGACCCTGGAACGTTGAAGTTGTTACAGAAATGTGCAATGAGTCCAGTGGTGAAACATAGACTGGTGAAAAAGAATCATCCATGAAATGATACAGAAAGGAAATGTTTTTGGAAGATAATACTGTAAGAAATGAAATCTTCCGAATATGTCATAATGAAGTATGCTTTCCCTAAATGCTATATATACACAAGGTTTATATTTAATCAAGATGCCTAACAGATCAAAAAGAATTCAAGAAAATCAATTTCTTCATTAATCGGTCCATGTGCAAACTAGCAAATATGATACACCTAGGCTTTGTCCCCCAAAGAATGAAATGCACATACAAACCAATAGTAGCTTATGAATAGAGTAAATTCACAATTCAGGCTCTTAAATCAAAAGAAGTTTCTACCTTAAGAAAAAAGCTCCAGTAATCGGCTCAAATATGGGGAAAAAAAAACAACATTTTGTTATTTTCTACAGTAGCTTATTGACTTGAGCTTTATTTTGACCCTCTTAACTTGTCAATCAAGTGACAGAGAAAAACTACAGCAGGCTGTAACCTAATTGACTATGGTCCAACACTCCAGTGTAACTTTGCAATTTTATGAAGGATAGACAGTTAACTGAGATGAGTTCAACCACTTACTTCTGAAAAGGTGATTCTCTAAGCTGCCTCGAGGCATGAACTCGTAAACGAGCAGCCTTTGATCATCCTCAATGCAGTAACCAATTAATTTAACCAAATTGGAATGTAGAAGTTCACCGAGATAATTAATTTCAGCCTGCATCATGGAGATAATGCACAATAATACCAGTATGTATTAAGATAATTATACAGTAAGCTTCAATCATAAAAGTGGTAATACAAATAGAAATAGTTTGCAACCAGAAAAAATAAGTGAAATTTTATATGCACCAAATTAGACTCAGATCTCTTACAAGCCATTCTTTGTGACCCTGAAGTCCGTCATGGTTGAGTGTCTTTACTGCAACAGGAAGCCCTGTGCCAGGTTTGACTGGAGTAGTTCCATTCTCATTTATCCAGCCTTTGAACACACAACCAAAACCACCTTCACCAAGAAGACTCTCGGGTCTAAAATTCCTTGTAGCTGACTTAAGAGCATTAAAGGAGAATTTTCGTAGTTGAGAGGATATTCTAAGTTCGTCCCCAGCTTTTGGAGTTGATGGAGTGCTTTCGGCAATGCTGGTGGCTGAAGAGGATCCTACTGGTACAACAGGTTGGTCTCTGCTGGTATCATTTGTAGATTTACTGTCCGCTGAATTACACAAAAGACAACAGTATAAAGGTACGCATAATGTAGTATTAATTACCTATGCCATATATGGAACAATTGCAGCTTGAAGAATTAAGGTACTACACGACCAGAGAGATAATATACATACAACGCCAATCGAAATAACTCCAGAATAACATGTTTATCGACAAACATTCGAAGACATTTGCTTTTACTTTAAATGCAAATACCACCTTTCTTGATCTATTCATAGCCGAAACTGCCTACAACACTTGTAATTGGATCAACCACAAGAGATAATAAATACATGAAAAACACTATATTTCTCATATATCACTTCTGTAAATGGGAAATACATAAATGAAGAGTGTAGTTAATGCATTAATGTGTTATTAATAGCTTGATTTCTAACCATTTGACTTGAGTATTACTACACGGAAAGAAAGAAATCTATGAAATTGGGTTCACTTATACCAAGACAACAAGAGTTTGTCGTTTGCGATAACATCCATCGTATCTTGCATGAAGGCAATTCACACATTAACTCGAATGTAGAAGGAAAGGCATCCGAGTTGCTTTACATTTTTTAAGTTCAGGATCTATTTTAACCATCTCATTTTCTTCATTTACGGTCAATATACGACTAAATAGGGCTCTCAAGCCATTTGTAATCAGGATTATAACATCTTTCCAAGATATATTTTAACTCTAGCTCATAATTCTGCGTTACAGTAACATTTTGCAAGAACCTATGTATAAGTCACAACTCTCTTCCGTAAAATTTCTCTCTAATGTAAATGAAAGGTCTGACATTTATGTGCATTAAGAAAATGTGGTGGGCTGGTTGCTGCTGTTCCTTGAATCAGACAGCATAAGATGCTCTCATGCTCAATCGTGCCTGACCTGCTCTATATATAAAACATTCATGATGGAAGCTCCAGAACTCCTAAGAGATAAAATATTTCGTAATGAATCACAGAAATTAATGCAAACAAGCATATAAATTCTAGATGTTTCAATAAATATCATCTCTTGGGACAGATGCCATACATATTAGCGTAAAGGTTGAGATACGACACCGGGTTTAAACGGACAAACTATAACCACTAAACTGAACCGTTATGTTTCGGTTATTCAACTAGTTCATAAGCCAAAGAAAAATAATAATAAATCAGACAGCCGCAACTGTAGCAACAGCTGTAGCAAAGTGCACAGGACAACTAAATAGCATCCAAATCCTCAGCAGTTGGAAGATGTGGGATAAAGAGTCCTGATATAGCACACAACAAATGAATCTACTTAGATTCAAATTAGTATATCAAAGTAATACGACAATACAGCATCATAAGTAATCCAACAAAGAACCAAAGAGATACAAAGAATATATTATCAATCAGCAAGATCCCACCAGCATATATTTGTCAACTGAAGGAAGTCAATGGACATCACCAAATACCAAATTAGAAGCTCAAACATAAAATAATAGGCTGTAGAACGGACGGAATCATCCAAATGGAAAATATATCTGGGAACTGCAAACAAATGGTTCGACAAAACTGTGAAATGGAACCGTACCATATTGGGTGCTGGTATCACTCGTGGAGCCATCGTCCTTGGCAGTTGAAGAAATGCAGCTTGTCATTAGCCTAAATTTAATCCAACACCCAGTAACCTCAGCAGAGTCATCTTTCTTCTTCTTTGCTTTTGTCTTGTGTTGTTTCGAACCAGCCACATTAACAGAGTCAGGTCCAGGTCCTAAACCCATCTTCTTAGAACCTTGAGCTTGTATAAACTTCCCGTTTCATAGAGCTACCTTATCGCCCCAAATAATATCCATTTTACCCCCATAAACGACTCCAAACCCATCTAAGTGGGAACACGATAATGTCCCTATCAACAATGATAAGCTAACCCAAATATGCCAAAAAAATCCCAGAAAGCAAAAACCAAATACAAATCAGACCTCTACAAAATCCATACAAAAAGCTAGCTCCTTTGTCAATCTATATCAGCATATGAGTCCCAAAAAACAAAAACAAAAAAACAAAATGAGTTGAACCCGGGTGAGGAAATCCGGTCTAGAACAGTAAAATCGCCATAACAGAGACGAACCTAGATCAGAAAATGCACATGCAAGGCAACAAAACAGAGCAAACTTCAGACAACATTAGAGCATACAAATTCAGAATCTTTGACAGGAAGCCACAGGAACTGAACAAACCAAAAAAATAAAAGCATCGAGTGAAGAGTGTACTTAAATTTCGAGCCTTGTTTCAGCTCACCAACTCCCACACTGCATTGCCTAGTCAAGACCAAGCTCCACGAGCAAACCCATCAATGTCGTTTCTCTAGAAAGACTGAAAATGGTGAAAAAAAAGAGGTAAAGATTGTGTCTTTGTGGGCTCCCAAGGCCATTTAAAGCCGCTAGAGTGAAAGAAAGAGAGAGATAAGGAGAAAGCCAAAACGTGCGTTACATGCGTGAAAAGGAGCGAACGGAGAGGGAAGTTTTAAAGTGTACAATGTTTTAGAGACAATAAGATCAAACCAAAACGACCATATATTCAGGTTGGTTTTCCTTTTTTTTTTAATAAGGGAAAGAAAACAAAAACTACTAGCTTGTAAAGCCTGAACCCCTACGAATATTTCTATTGTATAGGGTTCCTTGCATGTCTCGGTAGAGTGCATCCAAAATGCTCCGTGGAGGCTCCTGAAAGGTCTGTAGTCCCTGCTGTGCTAAAGAGGCTAAATGAGCCAATTGATCAGCACATCGATTCTCTTCCTATGCGTATGCTCAAGTTGCACTTCTCATGCTCTAAGTATCAAGTCTCGGATACTTGTCACAAAAAAAGAATGCTCAGTCAGATCATTCAGGGAGGATGATAGAATATTAATGACTTCGAGTGAGTCCACTTCAACGATCACGCGCCAATAACTCCAATCCCACGCCAGCATGAGACTTGAATACACACCGCAGAGTTCGGCTAATAAGGGATCACCGACTCCTATATTCTGTAAGAAGCCTACACATCATTGTCCCTGACAGTTCCTTATAATGCCTCCTGCTGAAGCAATATGATAGCCCAATAGCACCATCTGTATTAAGCTTGACTCATCTTTCTATGGGTTTTAGTCCAACCGACTAAAGTACCCAAAAGAAGCCCCTAAAATTGAAAGACCCGGTTTTCCATCTCATTAGCTCGTATTATTAAGGAATATATCCTTAGCATTTATGTACATAATTGTCTAGATAGGGATAGAATCCCACATTAGGTGGATCACCCTGTATTTCCTTGTATTATGGAGATAATCTCTCCTTGTTTATTGTATCGTTCCTGTATA
>JAOSBK010000001.1:29452226-29479301 GCA_027568895.1 Erythroxylum shatona | reverse complement strand
TTGACTAGGCTTAACACTCATGTGCAATGCAGTAACCTTCCAAGATTAAACAAATAATCAAAGCTTAGTGTCCATGACACTCCATTATCCTTTGGTGTCGAGCAATACAAATCACAGACATGCAGAGAATTCCGGTGATGTTGGAGTTATTAGAGTAGCATGTGTTTATTTATTTATTGATTACGTGCTAAGAATATGCAATATTAGCATAGCAACAGCATCCTTATGTACATGACATTAGCATAGCAACTGCATGCCAGAAGAGCTGTAAGATTATGGTTGTTAAGTGACCGTTCCATCACAATAGCTTGTTATTATATAAAACTTAATTAATTTTATATATTCACTAACTCACTTCCTTAAGTGAAAGTTCTTTAGATTTGAAACTTGCATAGAATCATTCTATCTTATGTTGAAGAATAGGTAGGGTGGTAGGATTTGAACTCACGACTACTTTGTTACAAAAGTTCTAATACCATGTTAAGTGACCATTTTATCAAAATAACTTAAGCTATTTAATGAGGTTAACTTAATTGATTTTATATATTCGTTACCAACTCTTAACAAATCAGTGTATATATTCCATTAAAAAAAAAAAAATCAGTGTATATATTACCCAGAGTACTACTTCGGTTGACCCTCACAAGCTTAACATTGTCCTTGTACAAAACATGCGTAGATGCTAACCTAAGCACTCGTGTGGTGAAAAGGTAAATGCTAGTGTTCCTTGTATAATTACATAAGTAGATATAAGTTTGAACTTGGCATTTTATGCTGGGAATGATGAGAACTATGCTTCAAACTCTGCCTAAGCCTTCTTTTATCAGGATGAATGAGGCATTCAACATCATAAATTAAATACACAATCCTTTTGTTAGAATTAATAAAATGATATTGTTCCTCTTAAACATTTATGAAAGATCTTTCATGAACGAGGCTGTATTCTTATTTAGGAGTGATAACAGAAAGAGCCAAGTTAATCACTAAGGCTCAAGTGTGAATTTAATTTAAGTTATTAACTTCAAATCAAACTTGAATAGTCTAAAGTTCGATGAGGCTAATACCAAATTGTTTTGAATCAATTTGGATTATTTGGTTGTTCTAACCGGACTTTTCAAAGTTGAACTTGATTTAAAAATTAATCGATTCAGACTTAATCCATTTAAACCGAGCTCAAATTATCATTTCTAATCATAATAGAATGATTTCTTAAAATTAATTGAACTTGACAAAAAAAATGAAAAGTCTTACTCCGATCTCAATTCAACTCAAATATTTAAATTTGACCATGAATAAATTAAGTTTTACTCATTTAATTTTAAATTAGATCAAGTCAAATTAGTCCTAAACTTTTTTATTATGCCTAATATTATTTTTTTAAGGGTAAAAGACAAACTTCTCATATAGTTTAAGAAAGTTTAGAAAAACCTTTTGATATTTAAAATTTTTGAAAAAGTTTCCTATAATTTTCAATTTTTTCGAAAAACTGTTTCTTTTAAACTTCAAATAAAAAAAGTGACGAAACACGTATAGTATAAACATCAAATATGGACTAAGCAAATGTTATTTTTATAATAATTCAACAGAGTTCTTAAAATCGAGCTGAAATAATTAAATCTTATAAAAATAAATAATTTATTATAATTATCTTTACTTATTAATTTAAGCCAAATTTAATTTGTTCGAGTTAGGTTTAAGAGCTGAATTGAGTTATTATATCAATAAATTTTGATTAGCATACGTTTAATGTTTGTATTACATGTATTTCTTTGTTATTTTTTAATTGAAATATTAAAAAAATGATTTTAAAAAATAGAAAAGGATTTTTTAATTTTATAAATTGGAGCACTTTTAAAAAGAAATTTTAAACTACATTAGAGATTTATGTCTTTTAGTACTCTTTCCTTTAGTCGCCATATACCACATATCGGAGTAACTTTCAAATTGAGAATTACAAATGACAATCGTATTGAAAATGTGAAGTAAATCATGAACACGAAGGAGAGAGGGAGGCAGAGGATTGTTTTGTTTTGTTTTGTTAGATTGACAGGGGAAGTAGCGACAGGAGGTCACATGGATATGATACAGAAGAAGAGAGGGTGCAGACTGCAGAGATAGATACTCTCTCATGTCAGATGAAACTACACAAACGTCCCCTTCAGAATAGCGAAAGCCTAATGACCATTGCTCTTCCCATCTGCTTTGGCTTCTTTCCTCTTGGAACTTGTGCTTCGAATCTGCCTTCCCTCTCCTTTCATCTTCCTGTGTTTTCACGCCCTTTTGCAGTCCTTTGCTATTTACTTGCAATCTTACACTTGATTTGGTTCACAGTATAGAAGATAAGAGACTCTTTTGTAGTTTAACCAATTTTAAAAAAAACTTTCAATCTTTAAAATTATTAAAAATATTCATTATAATTTTAATTTCCTAGAAAAATATTTTTCTTATAATTTCAATAAAAAATAACGATAAAATTACTTTTTTTTAATTGAAGAACCCGCGGGACAAAACAAATATGATGTAACTAACGAACGTAGAATAATTTAATGTTATTGACATAACGATCCAACACAACTTTTATACTTAATATTTTAAAAACTAGACTGAAATTTAATTTGGTAAGATAAGAGATTTAAGATTTAAAAGACTCAACTAGTAATAAAATGTCATATAATTATTATAAAATAAATACTGAAGAAAATTAAAGAATTTGAAATAAGATTAAAAAAGGTTATTATTGTTCATCAAAAAATTTGAAGTTTAATTTAAAAAAGAGAGTTAAAAAAATAAACTAATTTATTATAGTTTATAAAAACCAGTTAGATTGCAAAAATTGACCAATAAATAAATAAATATGCTAATTTTTAATAACAAGGGTTATAAAAGTAAATCAAACTAAAAAATTGATCGGTTCAAAATTTTTACAGTTGAATCAACTGAATTGATTCAAAATTTTAATTATTATTTAAACGTATCCCAAACTAATAATTTAAATAATTACAATAAATTATTAATTTAATTTGAGTTTGATTTATTCTAGTTAAATTTAAAATTTGAATTAGATGCAAACTTAAAAACACAAAGAATCTCGTATCCTTTACCTCATATATTATAAATTCAGATCATCCTAAAGGATCAAACCGGACCCCAATTCCCAGAACTTGCTCAAAATAATTCAGATTTCAATTTTGTATGTTAAACTCATGATTCCAGAGCATCATCTGCAATTAAAAATGTTCAAAAGGAAGGAAAAAAATAAAAGCAAGGAGAGAATCGTTTTTCTTTTTAAAATTTATTTCATGGCCCATGCTACATGCCAGAGCTGGAAACCCACTCACCAGCACATGTAGCCTCAACTAAGAAATGCTTTTCTTTATCTGCTATGATCCAACCTAAGAAGTTTATCAAAATTTTGAAAAGAAAAAGTATGGGAAGCAAAGTGTGTGTCATTCACAGCTATCAAATTCCCCACACTCCAAAAATGGATATTGAAGCAAATTTTGATCACTTCTATACACCAATCTACAACCAAAAGATGAACTTGAAAATGGTGGGCAAGACCCACTTTTTAAAGGTTTCTTTTTTTTGAATCAGTTGGTGGTGAATTGGGGTTGGTTCAATGAGAATGGTGCTTGCTGCTCTGGCCATTGCCAGAAACCTTGCTGCTCATCGATGCCATTGAACATGTTGCAGTAGTTTTCGTCTTGAACCAAATGATGATCAACTTTCAGGCCTTGAAGCTCTGGCCTGGTTGCACCTTGGAGAAGCTGAGTCATGTTCGTAGGCCTGATTGAAGTGGAGAAGAGTTGTTTCGTGCTTCGTTGTGAAGATAGTGGAGTTCCATCCACTGGAGTTCTTGAGATGTCTAAGTTTATATCACAACTGTTTTCGCTTCCATTGGTCCAGGAAACCTCCGTTTGTTTCTTGAGATTAACATCATTTGAATCACTACCCTTTAGAGTCAACAACTGTTGCATTTGAACAAGAGAGTGAAGAAGAAAGGCCAGGGGATGGATAGATACAGATCATGCTTAGCTATAGGAACAAGTTCATGTCAGAAGAAAATAATAAAAAGAAAACTTGCAAACATGTCAACTTGAAACCTGGAAACATTTAATTAAGCTTTGTAGTGTCTGCAAGTTGTTTCTTACTTAATTTTGGATAATGAAACTGAGCCAATAGGATCATATACTTTTTTCAGGGAGATTATATCAAATTCCTCGAAAATTTGTCACAGAACAAGCAGATTAAGATAAGCATTCACGGTACTAGAAATTGTTAGAACTTCTCAGATCAGAAATTCAATTACGCCGTATTCTTCTTCTAGTCCAAACAATAGAAATTTATACTATTTAGAGAGAGTATGCGTACCTCTGAGTGAAGTTTCTTGTTCAGGGCCTGAAGAGCATCATTATCGGCTTTTAGTGCATCAAACTGTTTCTTCAACACTTCATAATCTTTCTCCAGTTGCTTAGTCTTCCACCTTGCTCTCCTGTTCTGGAACCATATAGCTATTTGCCTTGGTTGCAGACCCAGAGCTTTAGCCAACTGCATCTTCCTCTCAGGCTCAAGCTTGTTCCCCAACTCAAAGCTCTTCTCAAGTGCCTTAACCTGCTCCAAGTTGAGTCTCTTCTTCTTCTCCCCTATTTGTGACCCATCATCTGAGAGCTCATCGTCTCCTCCATTCACTTCTTCACACTTCTCCATACCAGAAAACGACATGGATCTCTTCATCATGAAATGCCCTCCACTTCCTGCACAACCATGAAACAAATATGAGCAACATGCATGTAAACGCACACACACACAAAAGGAAAAAAAATAAGCCATTCACACAACAGAAAGGAGAAGACGCAGACCAGGGAAAAGCTGTGGAGGGCAAGAAGGGAGAGAGTTGAGGGAGGAAGGTGAAGGAAGGTGGTCATTGTGATGATGATGATCTTCATGGGATTGGAACAAGAAAGCATGAGGAGGGTAAGCCATCTCAATATTCACCGCATAAGCTGGCGATCGAATTCAACTTATGATGAGCCTTTGAAGCTTATGGAAGAATTTTAGGAGGGAAGTGTACAGATTTGAGATTATAAGTCTGACCCCCTTACGAGTACTGAATCATGCTTGACAGATTAGAGAGAAGAGGACATGTTGGTGACGAGTGCAAAGACTGAAAGACAGTGAGTGATAAGAATGAGAGGTGTAGGTTATGCTGCGTAAATATATCAGGGATGGGAGCTTTCCTGGACCCATCCTATGACATGGGGTTTGCCTATCATATGTTAAAAAATTAAAAAACAAAAAGACTAATCATTTGAACATTTACTTGACTTTGTGACACAAAAAGCTATGGTTTTGGTTACTAAGTTTTTAATTAAAATGTGTAATCATAACTATTGTCTTATTTTTGTTTTGAATCACTTTTTATTTATATATGGTGTTTAGTATTTTTATAGAGTAAAAATACATTAAAAATCAGTAATCTAAATTTATAATTAATATGAACAAATTTATGATTTGCAATTATCACTATATTTACATCTTAATAATTATTACATAAAATATCAGTATTTAGAAAATGGTTGGAATTTAAATTTAAATTTAAATATAATAAAATTTTAAATATACAATTTAGTGATATTGTTTTTTGCATGGAGAAACAATAATATTAGAAAAATCAGAATTAAAAGAAATTGTTCAACATAAATTCTTTATTAGACAACAAATTATCCAATATTTAGACAAATAATATTTACATGAAAAATAAAATTGATTAAATGGTTATATATATATAGAGAGAGAGAGAGTGGTTCAATCATCATAGAGATCTGGTTAATAGCCATCTAACCTCTATCACACAGGCCATGTGTGATGGGGAAACTAGGCAACATGAAAATCCAGAATCCAAGGAGAAGAAATTGTGGACAGATGGTTTGTAACATGTCTCATGCTCATCCTATAAAAATCCATATATGGTGGACCTTGCACCTATTAATTAATATGTGACTGCTTGGTATCTGGCATTAGTTGAGCATTTTTGTTATTTCGAAAGTAATATATATTGTATTTTAGTTGTGTTATCTATCCACAATCCAAATGTCTAATCTTTTCATTCCAACAACTTATTCCGATGTGCAGGGTTCGGAAAAGTTCAGTAATACGCAACTTTATTCCTAACTAGACCTAATTAGTAGAGAGATTAATATATAACTTTACTCCTAACTATATCTAACTAGTGGAGAGGTCGTTTCTAATAAACCAATGTGAAAAATAAAATAATTTAAAATAAATTATAGATAAAATATACATAATAAATAATAATAAATAAATAAATATGTATGAATAAATATAAACATACAAGTTTACTACAAAATACAAACTTCTGTAAATAATGAGAATATTAACAATTATAACATTACATGAAAACAAAATTTTAGTTTGAAGAGTCAAAACCCATCAAAATTGTAAGTAAGATCAAAGACATTTACAAAGGAAGCATATGTCTTGCTAGTAGCTCATGCACTCTCAGTGTAATTAGAACAATTAAGATTTTAAATTAAAAAATTTAACACTAATTGCAATAATTCTATTGTAATTGTGTTTAATTATGTTCATATAAATTCGTATAATTTTATAATTTCCTTAACAATCCAAAATCATACTAAAACTCGTAATTATTAATTATTTTTTCTAGAGATTAAAATAGAGGTAGGTTAAAAAATATATAAATCAATAATTAAAAAATTCAATTGATTTAAATGGTTTAATTGTAAAAATCTTGAACTGTCAAACTTTTCGATTCGATTTTTAACTTTCTAGTTTAATTAGCTTTAATAACTTTCGTTGTTAAAAATCAATCAATTAATTAATTAATCGTTCAATTTTTATTAATTAATAAGTTTTTATATTTTTAATTAAATTTTAAATTTTTTAATTAATTAAAACTCTTTTAAATTATATTTCAAATTATTTAATTTTATTCAATCTTTAGTCAGTTTTTTAAAGATTTAATATCGATTGTACTTTTTAAACCTTACGCTTCTTGTTTTATCAAGTTAATTTTTAATCCGATTTTTAAAACGTTGATATAAATGGCAATCGGATGATTTTCTTTTTCTTTAAAACAAAGGTTGATGAGCATCTCCACATTTTTGGCACCCACTTTCATTAAATCTTACATGCCTATTTCATGGCATGAAATATGTCATTTATAGTACTATCCATGATGGAAAAATCATTTCCTTCTTTTACTTTTTAGTGTCCTTTTAAGAGTATCTAAGGAATTTTTTTTTTTTTAATAACGATTTTATATTGTGGTGATGGGTCCTATAATGTATTCGCCTACAAGAAAGCTCCTCACATGCATATATTGGAAGTTTAGGGAGAGTACAACTTTGATATAGGGTGGAACCATGTTATTCCTAGTTGTTTCCTCACCTCCATATTTATTAATTAGATAAGAAGCAGAAGAAGAAGAAGAAGAAAGAAAAAGAAAAAGGTATTCTGAATCTTCTCCACATGCATTTCTGCTCCCATGTGCCCCTGTTCCACCTCCTTTCCTCTCTCCCTCTGTAGCTTGATAGGATTCCTCAACCACAATGTTCTTTTAAGATCTATGTTCTTCTTCTTTAGCTGTTCATAGAAGTGGCAAATTTGGACTGATTCGTTATGATTCAAAATCAATGAAGCATGACCAAGTTGATTAGACGTTAGATCGAGTTCAATTCTGAAAGTTAGAAATTTGATTAAAAGGACCTCAACTCTTTTATTAAAAGTTAGTCTGGGTGTGGATGGCTTAAAGGTGTCTTTCTATAATTGGGACCCTTCTAGAACACCTCGTGGGTAACAAAAAAAAAGAATAAAATTACATCATTTTAAAAAATGAAATTAAAATTTTTGCATTTTTAAGCTAGAATCAGACTATTACTTAAGATGATCGAATCTAAATAAATCAATTCAATGCATTTGATTGCCAAACCTACTTATCCACTTACTTTACTCTTAAAAGCCATGACTTTCCACTTTTCTTTTCTTTAATGAGATACACTTATCAACTAATCCAATCTGGGACCAGCTAGCCAGCATCCATTGGTAACTTTTTTCTTCCCTAAGCGATTCCATGTTGGGTTGTTGGGACTACTTGTTACAGGCAGCTTACTTGGGCAGAAAGGATTAGCAGAAGCTACTAAACTTGTTTCTCCTTTTCTTAATACCAACATATCTGTATATATATATGATCTCATGTAAAAAAAAAACAAGAAACACCCATTTAGAGATGCTTTAAGATTCGTTTAAATCTTAAAAGAGTACGAAATTATCTAATAGCAACCTGACAATTCCTGATGTAAATGATTGCCAATTAATATGAATGTTGACAACTGTTTCAGGTTAACCTTTTATTTGAGTGAAAGTTAGAGCTTTTTCTGATGCTACTGGGTGATGAACAGATCATGTAATCCACCAAATTCTGATCCTGTGCAGTGTTCTATGTAAAGCATATTCCTTTTGATCCTTAAAGCAGACAATAAAACAAATTCTAAATAATAATAATAATATTAATAAGAATAGTTATTATTATCAAAATACAGATAAGCCTACCTTTACGTAATAAATAAATTGTAAACACATGTCAATGGTATTCATGCTTTTTCTATCCTTGATAACAGTAAATTAATTTGTAAGTACGTTCTTGTCTCCTTAAATTCCTCAATGAGGACAAGAGACTAGGCCTTCATCGAAAATGAGTCACCGCCTATTTTGGTGAGATCTCACTCTAACTTTGGAACATCGGAAAGCCCCAATTAGGCAATTGGGTTTGGTTCAGAAATTGCGACACGCGTTTGCTCTTGTAAATCATAAGAGTGAGAATTATACACTTCTCTTATAGTTTGATTAATTAATTAATCATATATATATGAAGAAAGAACAAACAGCGATCTAGACTAATCTAGGGATATTAATCCCAGAGATGCCCTCAAGGAGGATCAATAGACATCCATAGGGTGCGGATACAAAAGTAGTAACCCTTATCTCGAAATTTACAGCAAAATTTGCGAGTTAATCGACATTTCTATTACCCTCTCTGTAAATGTGGCGAGATAAAACTACCTAATTGTGATTGAGTAGCTCATTGATGCCCAAGACGAGTAGATTAAGAGACTTGATACGGTTAGTGGAATCAGAGAGAAGACTAGATACCACTTGAGAATCCAGTTCTAATTTCACCTTTCGAAATCCTAAATCCTAGGTCAGATTTAGCCCTGAATAAACACCCCAAAGCTCTGTTGCTACTGAAGAATACCGGCTAAGATTCTGGACAAAACCTCATAGCTAATCACCAACGTTGTCTCGAAGAAGTCCCCCTATGGTGGCTAATCCAGAAGAACTTTTACGCGCCCCATCTGTGTTTATTTTAACCCATCCAGGAGCGGGTCTACTCCAGCCAATTAATTGTTCCTGTCGAGGTCGGGGGCCCTGACTGGTCGTACTTTGCCGTTTCGAAGCTTGTTGGATCTGGCGAACATATTCCAAAACAGTGGTAGCAGGAGAGACTGGCCAGGAGAATTGGGCCTCAAAAAGGGACTAATTTCTCCAGGACCACAGAAACCAGCAAGCTGTATCGAATATGAGGGACCAATCAAGGCCACTAATCTGTCGATGCATTTGGAGGTTCACCTGGAGCCAATCATACAGAGGAAGGTCAAAAAAATTAGGCAAGATTACTTGTAGAGGGAATGTGTACCATAGCCTTCTCGCTGTGGGACAGTCTCTCATAACGTGGATGGAGGACTCGTCTGCCTGACATTGATGACACTCGGCAGTCGGATTCAGGTTTTGATGAAGATGTTGTTGATTAGTTAACAATCGGTCATGAGCAAATAACCAGAGGAAGGATCGGATGCGTTGAGAGCCGGCCCAGTGCCATAGAGTCATCCAGTGGGTAGGAGCCTCCTGGGGGGCTTGTTCCATAATCATAGTATAAGCGGTGGCTATAGTGAAATGTCCAGAGTTCGACATCCCCCAATTCAGCTTATCGGGCCCTAAGTGGGGCTTGGAAGGCAAAATACCTGCAATGGACATGCGAACAAAATGAGGAAGTAATAATTGGAGTTCATCCCAATGCCAGTTACCTGAATTGTCGGTATAATGCTGCACTCTCAGATCTAAGGCTGAGTGGGGGATAGGAGCGAGCGCGTGGGAAATGAGCGGGCCCAGGTTTGCCACCTATGGATCTAACCAGAATCGGACCTTTGAGCCGTCACATATAACCCATTTAATGCCACAAAGGACGTGGTGTCAAATAGCTTTGATGGTCTTCCAAATCATGGAGCTGTCTGCAACCTGTATGGAGGTGGGCAGGTTGTTGACATCAAAGTTATATTTAGCAGATAGAATTTGAACCCATAACTTGTTCAGCTTTGAGATCAGGGTCCATCCAAGTTTGGTTAACAAAGCATCATTGGTTCCCCTAATTTTACGAATACCCAGGCCCCTCAGTTCTTTTGGTTGGCAGACTTTGTTCCAGGCAACAAGATTAACTTTTCTGAAGCCCAGGGAAGAGGCCCACAAAAAGTTGCGCATAATTTTTTTCAAGTCATCACAAAGTCGTCTGGGTAGACGCACCGTCTGCATCGTATAGAGGGGAAGCGTGGAGATGACTGCTTGAGTCAGAGTGGTGCATCCAGCAAGGGATAAAAGATTTGCGGTCCAGCTCAAGAGATGTTGTTGAACCTTATCAAGGATGAATTGGTACGTGCTTTTATGGACTCTTTTATGTAGCAAAGGCACTCTAAGGTAGTGGCCTAAGTCGGTAGTTTGCTTAAAGCCCAATTCTCTGCTCAATTGTCGTGCACTAGAGTGGTGGACGTTCTTGGAATAATAGTAGCGAGATTTCTCTTGACTGATCTTTTGACCAGATGAGTTGCAGAACAGGGCCAATATATCTCGAATGACCCGGGCTTGATCGAAAGACGCTTCGGAGAAAAGGATGAGGCCATCTGCAAAAAACAAATGAGTTAAAAGGGGACCCCTGCGACTTAATTTAATAGGTTTCCAGTTTCCTTGAGAAACTGAGTGGTGGATCAGGTGGCCAAGGAGTTCCATACACAAGACGAAAAGGTACGACGATAACAGATCGCCTTGGCGAAGACCTTTAGAAGGAGTAAATTCCTCACTAAGTTCCCCTCCCTATTTAACTTGCATGGTTGCTGTAATGACGTATTTCATAATGATAGAGATCAGAGAGCTAGGAAGACCTACATCAATGAGAGTATCTAGGATGAAGTCCCAAGAGAGTCGGTCATAGGCTTTTTCAAGATCTATTTTTATAGCCAGAAAGCCTTTTTTTCCCTATTTTCCTTCTCATAGTTTGGATTATTTCTTAGGCTATGATTATGTTGTCTACTATCAATCTCCCCGGAACAAAGCTGCATTGATTAGGGGCTCCCAGATCATCGAGAAAGAGTTTCAGTCGGTTAACAATGATTTTGGATAGTCCTTTGTAAATCACAGAACACAAAGCGATAGGTCTGAATTGCGTGATCAACTTAGGAGAGGGAATTTTTGGTACGAGTATCATAAGGGTGCAGTTCAGTTCGAATTCACAAACTTTGTGTTGAAAAGTTTTTTGCAGAAAACTGATCAACGATGGCCCTAATGTGTCCCATTGGGATTGGAAAAATAACGCATTAAAGCCGTCAAATCCTAGGGCTTTATTGGGAGCCATGTTGAAAAAAGTTAACTTAACTTCGTCGGGCATGAGAGGGCTTTCAAGATCAGCAGTCGCTCTGGGCGAGAGAGAGGGAGAGCATCCTCTGAGATGAAGCGGGGTTGAAGATGTAGAATTCTCCTTATACAATTTTCAAGGAAAGTATTTGCGAGATGACGGATGGAAATTGGGTCGGAGTGAGCTTGGCCAGATTCATCTGTAAGGGAGACTATGTGTAATTTTTGTCTTTTGGCAGTCATGATGGCATGGAAGTACTTAGTATTCTTGTCTCCTTGTCGGATCCACTGGCATCTAGATTGTTGATGCCAGTAGATTTCTTCTTGATAGAGCACGTGTTCCAGTTCGGTTCGAAGAAAACTTTCTAGCTCGCGAAGAGAATCAGAATCCTCTTCCTCCAACGATTTTTGAATGCCCATCAATCACGCCATGAGTCTCTTTTTACGCACGAAAATGTTCCCAAAAGTCGAATGATTCCAAGAGTGTAATGTGTCGGCCAGGTTTCTGACTACCCCACAAAAAGTGGGTAAGTGTGGGTTCCAGTGATCTGCTACAGTTTGGAAGAAGCCCTCGTGAGTCAGCCATGCGGATTGAAATTAGAAAGGACGAGGGGTATTGGTCTGATCCATAGTAGGATGAATAGAAACTAAAAGAGGGCAATGATTCGATTTTAGAAAAGGCAGGTGAGTGACTCTTGTATTAGGGTAGTGGGTGAGCCATAAGTTGGAGCATAAAACCCTGTCTAGTCTAGCAAGATTTTGACCTCGACGTCAAGTGAATTTGGACCAGGTAAATCCAAGATCTTGAAGGTGGCAACAGTGTACGCAGTCTCTAAAATGAGGATTGATAACCAAATGGTTGCGAGCACCACCTCTTTTGTCTTTCTGATCTAACTTGGCGTTAAAGTCTCCCCCTATGAGCCACGACTGGGAAGTGATACTGACAATTTTACACAAATGATGCCAAAGGACGTGTTGCAGGGAATAGGTAGGACTGACGTAAATAGATGTAAAAGCAAAAGAGGTATGTTCCCAATCGATAGTCGCATGAATAAACTAGATGAGCCAGCAGGATCTTTAGAGTTATGTGCAATTTCCAAAGAATCCAAATGCCTCCCAAAAAACCATTAGCTTCTACCCGATAAGAATTTGGAAATACAAAAGACTAGACAACCTTGCGTGCCCGGTCGCCACTGATTCTGGTTTCAACCAGTACCACAAGCATTGGGTTATGGATCTGGACGTAATTCATGAGGATCGACTTAAATTTCTTGCCACCGGCCCCTTGATAATTCTAAATAAATATGGACATAAAAAAGATTGAGCAAGGAGAAGACTAAACTTAGTCTTGAGATGAATCAGAGCAGACATGCTGTGTCGTGGCTATAGGAAGCGTCGGGTGAGATTGCTGCTCATCCATCTGTGACTCTTGAATGTCCATAGCTGTATTATCTGAATCGACACCTTAATCCGAGTCCGACGGTTTAGAGGGAGGTTGGAGAAGTTGTGAAGTGGTATCCACTGTAGGTGCTTAATTTTTAATTTTTTAAAAACTTCTTTCTAGTTTTTTTTATAAATATTCTCGTAGATTTCAACTAAAAATTAACGATGAAATAAATATGAACATCATATATAAACTAACCTGTTTGGATAAGCTTTTGGGAGGTCAATAAGTATTTTTCTTTACCACAAAAGCCTTTTGTAAGAAAATAGGTGATTGACTATAAAATAAAAAAGTACTTTTTCAGATCAATTAATGAGCCTATTTTTAATCCCTTTTGTTCTTATATTTTACACGTAATTTTCACAATACCCACAAACTCGTCTTCCTGTTTATTATTTATTTAACTATTTACTTAACTTGAATATTTATTTTAAAATTTATATAATATTATTTGACTTTGTTATATGTTTTAATATTTATTTTTGGTATTAGTTTACTTATGTTATAATCCATATAAAAGATTTAATTAAATATATTTTTATGTATATTTCATATGGTATAAAATTAAATAATATTTGTATGTATAAATAAAATTTATTACAGAATAAAATATAGTTAAAATTAAAAGTGCTTTTATTTTTATGTTGTCAAACAGTCTACTGTATGAAGCTATTTCAAAAAAGCTTTTTTTAAAAGACAAACAAACAATCAACTGACTTCTTAGAAAATTTCTTCTCTTAAAAGGTCTACAAAAAAATTATACTAATAAAAGCTTTATTGGTATAAGCCCAACTAAATAAAGACTAAATGTCATTAATATGATAAAATAACTCAACTTTTAGATCCTGACTCAATTAAGCTTGATTAAATTAATAATTTAAAATAATTTAATAAAATATTCGTTTGAGTTAGATTTAATTATTAGATTCAAGTTTAAGAGTTGAATCAAATTGTCACGTTGAACGTAATATTCATGCTCGTATATTTTGTTGTTATTTTTTAACAAAGCATAACGGAATATTATTTTTGAAAAAAATTAAAAGAAAAGTTTTTGATATTTTTAAAGATAAAAATGGTTTTTAAAAAATTTCTTAAACTACATGAAATATTCATATAATTTACCCTAAAATATTTATATAGATAGCAAGCAAGAATGGTAATGGGTTGAGTTTGGCCCAAGCTTGAGTTCAGTTTAAAATTTTATGTTATAATTTGGGCCCAATTTAAAGTTTTTTAAGCCTAATTAATATTTTATTTTTTAAAAATTAAAGACATCTTTTTAATTTTTTAAATGAAACTTTCGAAATTTGGGTCGATCGAATCGAACCTTTTTTGCCATCTCTAAAATTATCAAGAAGTTAATGACAAAAAAATATTTTAAAAAGTAGTTAGGAAGCTTAGGTGATTGTTGACAACTAGACATGCGTGCAACCACTTGCTGGACGTTCATCTCAAAAATCAGATTGACTAGAGAACCTGATCTCCATGATCACATTCCAAACACATATCTAAATGAAATCACATAATAGTAGAAATCATATATAGAAATGGAAAAATCAGCCTTAAGTTCAAGTTGATTGGGCTTTTAGCGTTTGAGTTTAAAGACTAACCCAAATATCTAGATTTTAAACGATATCGCTTTGATTTAAAATTTTAAAATGACATATTTTAATTTTAAAATAAAGAAAATCAAGGAGACCAAACTTCTGGTCACATTTTGGAAGGTATATCTTCTTCTTTTTTTCAAAAAATGATATTTATTTAGTCTTTAATTTTTTTTTTACCCCCAAGATGTTTTAGGAGAATCTCAAATATAGGAAGGCACATTAAAGTCACCCACACTCAGACCTTACTCAAGTCGGGTAGGTCCTTTATGGGAGGTAAAACTCTGACCCTAAATTTTAAACGGCTACATATATAAAGAGCATTTGAATTCACGACTTCACCTAAATTAGAAGAGCTTCTTACCAACTCATCAGCTCAAATCTGACCAAACTCTTGAGCCGCGCCTTGGAGAATCAACTTAGCTCGACCAGTCTGATTATCAAGTCTAATCTTATACGATGCATGTGTAAATTGGAGATATAAATTAGGAGTTAGCAGACAAACATTCCACCCAAGAAATCGTCACACCTTTTCAAACAAAACTCTTAGCCCCATAAACTAGTATTCTAACTGTGTTAGGACGATAGATGATCCATTTATTAGTCTTATTTCATTAAGACCCGCAGATGTGGATACCACCATTTTGTACTTACTGGTATTTAGATTAAAATTAGTATAAAATAAAGGATTGGTTATATCGGATTTAAATACTGGTCAATATTGGTCCGTTTTAGATGATATTAGTTGATACCAACCGGTATTTAAAATACTAGCTAAATACCGATCAGTACTGAAATTTTTTTAAAATAGGGGTACTTTTTAAAAAATTTTCAAAAAATTTAAAAATCTCTCTCCCTCCTGCCTTTATTTTCCTTTTTCTAAGTTTTTTAATTAGTTATTTTATTTTATCCAACAATTCAACTTTTATAAATATTATGAATTTTTAATTTTTGTTTTAAAAATAATAATAAATATTTTTATTATCAATAATAATTATAAATAAAATAAAATTTAAAATAAATTATTTTATTAAATTTATTTTAATATTTTATATAATATTTATTAATAAAGAATTAATAAAAATATTTTATTTTAAAATAAATAATTTAAAATTTATTATTTATAAACTAA
The DNA here is from genome assembly GCA_027568895.1 of Erythroxylum shatona. Taxonomy (NCBI): domain Eukaryota; kingdom Viridiplantae; phylum Streptophyta; class Magnoliopsida; order Malpighiales; family Erythroxylaceae; genus Erythroxylum; species Erythroxylum shatona. The sequence goes on along the minus strand of JAOSBK010000001.1, from coordinate 29,463,403 downwards.
TATATATTTTAATTTATTAAATCAAAATGTATTTAAAATTTACATATTTTAAAAATACAATTTAATTTTAATTATGTTTATTAATAATTATTAAATTAAATTAAATTTTTGATTATTATGATTTTGGAGACAGGTTAAAAATATACAGTACAACTGCAGACTGTGACATTGAACTATTTTGTTATTTAAAAAAATTTAGAAACTATTTTATAAATTTAAAAATTATCCAAAACGGTATCTAGTATTAACTGATACCGGTATAGTACCGTACTATAATCAATCCAATACTAAATTCAGTACTATTCATAACAATGTTAAGATATCTGGAATTTAAATCATTTTTATTAATTAGTTTAAAATTTTTATAAAACTAAAATAATAAATGATCCATTTATAAAAGATAATACAACAACATCTTCGTAGAGACATCATATGCGAAATTTGAGAAGGTTCAAAAGGATGCAACTTTACTCTTAATTAATAAAAAAAGTTATTTTCGATAGATTCAAGTAAAAAGGAAAAAAGAATAATAGAAAAAATTTGAGAATTGTTAAAACAATGTGGAAACACATAATTGCATATAAATAATAATTAAATAAAATAGGAATAAATGAATAATTTTAAATAAAAGATAAAAATAAAATATTAAAATAATAAAAATAAAAAGGAAAACAATAAAAATAATAAATTAATATGTAAAAATAAATAAATAATAAGTGATAAGATAAAAATAAAACATGAAAATAAAATAACTAAATAAATAAACAAATATGAAAGAATAGTGATGTATAAAATTTCCCATAAGAGCCTATTTAAAATATATGTTTATCTGCTTGACATTCTCGTCATGTCTTGAATTTCGTCTCGTCAAGTTTCGATTTTTCACTAATTTAATCAATCATCTTTTTCTTTAAGCCATCATACTTAAAATCAATGTTTAAAATTTAGACCAAAATTTAACAAAGTTTAATGTTTTAAAAGTTCAATTGGTATTATACCATGTTAAACAGTTAAAAATTAAATAAAATTAAAATTTTAAAATATAATTAAAGAGGCTGTTTTTATATTAAAATTTAATTGAAAAAGATTGTTAAATAAAAATTAATTGACTTATTTTAGTTTATAAGAATCTACAATTATTGATCGATTAATTAATAAATTAATTAATTTTTGATAACAAGAATTATTAAAAAAAAATAAAATAAAATAATTCAAAAATTCAAAAATTTTATAATTAAATAGGATATAATGATTAAGTTTTTTAGTCATTACTTAAAATATAAAAAGTAAAAGAAGTCATAATAGCCTAAATTGGTAGGTATTATCAGGAGATGTTAATGGGCTGGGTTAGAGCTAGGTGCTCTTAGCTCAGTCTGGCCAAACCTAACCTTTGGTTGGATAGCTCGACCCGCTTCATCCTTATTTTGAAAAAATATACAAAATAACGTTATTTTTGTTGCTCCAATCAAACCACAAGCCTGCCCGACCCAACCCTTGCTTAGCCCGATCTAAGTTAAACCATTTTAACTCGTGACCAGATCACGCCAAAATTGAGATTCTTAGTTTTATCTTCAACAAACATTATCCCAGTCCTGTCTAGCCCATTTAATGCGAAAATTTTGGTTGTCATTCTGAAATTTTAAGTTCTATTTCATATCCTAAAATGAGTATCATTTTAAATTCAAAACCGATTCATTAAAATTTTTTAAATTTAAGCTATCTTATAAATTTATATTTTTTATAACTTTTTAGTGACTATAAAAATATAAATTATTTAATAAAATAAAGCAAACTTATAAGATTATTTTAAAATAAAATTTTAATATTTTGTAATAATACATATCAAATATCAATCATAATTCATTAAAATGAAAATAGTTAAATAACTATAAAATTTATAATTTTCATAAGATTTATAAATATAAAATTATATGAACAATATAATAATTTATAAATTATATGATTTGAATAAATTATTTAATAAACTAATAATTTGAAATCAAATAACATAGTTTAAACTAATTACCATTTACAAACTCTCGATTACTCACATTTAAGTTGCGATGTCCAACTTGGAACCCTCAATCTTGCAAAAGCAGGAGGAGCTTTGGGATTCCTCCGTACGATGCTATAATAAGAACATCGACATGCCATAACTCTTGACTTTAAGAGAATTTATGAATATGGAGAATACCAAAGTAGGCGATGGGAAATGTGAAGAAGGAGAAGGAGAATCACATGTGAATGAGGAATAGCCCATAATCCCATACATGTAGCAACGTTTATATTAAAATTTAAGTTAGATTTTAATGTTTCGGACCGTTTAAAATCAACCATAACTTTTAAAAAATGTTCAAAATAAATCTTGATTGGACAAAAAATTAACAATATTAAGTCTCTATCAGATAAATGTCAAATGATAAATTTTTTTTAAATTTATTAAAACGAGACATATTTTTATTTAAACTTATACTCTTAAATGTACCGTCTAACTTTTCTCGAGACTCACTTCTCTTTTAAATAATAAATTCTCCTGTCATTATCGTGGCATTTAATTAACGGAGACTTGACATTGCCAATTTTCTGTCATATTAAGATCTTACGTTTTGAACATTTTTCAAATATTAGGGTTTACTTTGAACGCTAAATTCCAGTGCAAACTTGGGGGCTAAATTGATTATAGTATTATCAACCTTTTTAGTTAAATTAAATTTAAATTTGGATATAGAAAAATACGCTTCTTTATTATTCAAAAGGTTGTACAAATTCATGTAAAGTGTCTAGGATCAAGGAACCTTGATAATAAAAAAATAGAGTAAATGATGATTGATAATGAAATTTAAATTATATTTTAATTTTTTTATAATTTAATATTTTAAAAGAAGATTCTCATATATTTACCTATAAATACAAACATGAGAGTTTTTAATGAAATATTTAATTATGATAAAATTTATAAAAAATCATTAAAAATAGTATTATAAATTTTTATATATTCATAAGTAATTTAATTTTAAAAATGTATACTTTTTTATTGTTATTATCATCATAAAATAAGGGGCATGGAACTTTCAAAAAGAGCCCAACCCCACGTCTGTGTCCTTGTCATCCTTTATGCAAAGTCACATTGCTCGTACCTCTGGCATTCCCTATTCGCAACGATCACCATTTATGGCTTTGTTTATCTCACTGAGGTTCTAGAGAGGGAAAAGTACAAGACATAGATCGAGAGAGACTTTTTACAGGGTGGGTACCGGGTTGTGTTCATGGAGGTTTAATGAAAGTCTCTGTCTTTTTGACTTTATTTTCTTTGAATTTCCATTTTTTTCCCAACCATTTTCCTCCTAGAAAAATCCCTGATTTTTTATCTTTTTGTTGATCGCAACCTGTAATCCCTTGTCACGAGACTCTCCTGATTTTCTGAAACCAATTTCTTCTGTTCTGTTTTCAGTTTCGACCTGTCTTGACCTGTGTCTCTGTTCAATGGATTCTGTCAGTTGATCGTTTGTTTTATGATCACCCATTTGGTTTTTCTGTTGAATGATCATATAAAGATTGGATCTTTCTCAAAACTAGAAGTACCCACTTGAGACGTTTCGTGTTATCTGTCACTAGGTTTGAAAATTGATATAATCTTCGAGCAGCTCTGACGCGTTTTCTCGGTGGATCTACCTCTTCTGCTGTTTTAAATACCTATTTATGAATTGATTACCGGAAAGATTCCAAGCGGTTTCTTTCATTTCAAGAATTTCTTGAATCACCTAATCCATTTCTAAAGCTCTTCTTTTTCGATTTTTTATTTGAGTTTTATAATCATATCAACTGATCAGTTACCGAAAGCTCTGTTCTTCCAGCTCATCCATAAAGGAATGTTCCTCGCTTTTTCCATTTTGATCTAATTCTGAATCCTGTCATGCCATATTTTGGGAGATATTAATCTCCTCGTGTTAGTGTTTCGAAGTGGATAATCATTTATGGGTTGTACAACATCAAAGCAAAAACGTTGCCGGCACTGTCAAGCGCCGTATTCGCCGGTGTCTCGAAGCTATTCCATGCATGTTCTCCACCCACCACAGCAAAGAGACGATAGCTATCATTTGGTGGCTCTTACATCCACAACACTTGGCAATCTGATGCTGGATTCATCTATATCTAATCACAAGAACAGTAACGGAGCTATTGAAGTCACACCCAGAAAAGGAGATGATCAGAGGAATGGAATTATCGGTGAAAAGGAATCGAACAGCAATGAGTGTTCGATTTTCGACAATGGGGTCGTGGATGATAAGGAGTTGAAGAACCAGGTGTTCTCAACGGGTCTAACTCAAGCCAAGTCATGGTCTAATATGATCCAAGAAAAGATCCACAAAGTTGCTCCAATGACACCGATCATGACCGCACCCGGAGAGCCAGAGACGATCAACACCTGGGAGTTAATGGCGGGGCTTGAAGATGTGAGTCCTGGTGATTTTGCTAATCATCGTTTTCGCAGTTTCTCTTTTGGTGTTTCTCGTGATTCGTATGCGGTTATTGATAGCCCCAAATCGATGACAATACGAGAGACTAGTCCTATTCCATCGGAGGATGATGGGAAGAACCCTTTCTGGCTTCAGGTATCGAATCAAGAAGCTGAAACCAAGTGTCTCGAATTCGATCCAGAAGTCATTTCTACGTTTAGGAAGTCATTGCAAGAGCTATCTCCGAGTCATCCATTTTACATTGATCCACCGGACATTGAGAATTCAAAGCAACCCCCTTGTGATTTGCCAGTTGATGTGAATGATGCAGAAGAGAAAACTCATGTTACTAAGGATTACAAACAAGGGAAGGAGAAGGTAGTTTTGTATTTCACGAGCATACGAGGAATACGAAAAACATACGAGGATTGTTGCTATGTGAAGACGATAATGAAAGGCTTGGGGGTTCCTGTGGATGAGCGAGATTTATCAATGCATTCCAGGTTCAGGGATGAGCTAAGAGAGCTATTAGGAGAAGGGTTTAAGGGAGGTTTACCAAGAGTGTTCATAGGCAACAAGTACATCGGTGGAGCTGAAGAAATCAAGAGAATGCACGAAGAAGGTCAGCTGGAGAAGATGGTCGAGGTTTGTGAAATGGTGAATGGAAGTGTTGGAGGCGTCTCTGGAGCTTGTGAGGCTTGTGGAGATATCAGGTTTGTGCCATGTGAGACATGCTCAGGAAGTTGTAAAATTTATTGTGAAGATGATGATGATGAAGAAGAAGAACACGAAGATGATTGTGAGTTTGGATTCCAACGTTGTCCAGATTGTAATGAAAATGGGCTAATTCGGTGCCCAGTTTGTTGTTACTAACTTCAATGAAATCAAAATATCTCTGTTCATTTACAGTTCTTGCCATGATTCTTGAGTTATATTAGTTCATATCTCTGTTACGTTCCTGACAGAAACAGAACCATACCATCAGGGTCGACTGCAGTTTATGCTTCATGGGATTGTAGCTAAAAGTAATTTCTTTCAACACAATCTCGAAAAGACGGCAAATTGTTCCAAACTAGCTTAGTTTCCAAGAAACTGATTTGTCCACATTAAGAAATTTTCTCAACCATGCCAAGCAAGAAAATGACAGGGATTGAACTGATTCTCCAAGAAGAGAAAACAACTGGACAACCGACTCCATGAAAAACACGTAAATAACAGGAATACATCTGCACAAGATACAAGTATCTGTCATTATCTGCTTGTCTTGTCATCTCCAATCCTGCCATGGAGGACACGTTCAGGAGGCCCTCTTCCGAGAAAATCACAATGAGCTTAGTGACACATTCACATCTAGTCAAGCGACTTTGGAGGTGTCACAGGAGAGTGCATTCAAGAGAGAACAAACAAACTGCATATCAACAACTTGGTACTGTTTCAGTTTGCTTGAATTTGGAGGTCACAGGAGAGAAACATGCAAGAGGGAACAAACAACTGCATATCATTAGCTGTAAAGCAAAAGCAGATGGTGCTACTGGATTATATTGAATTATATTGCAAAATTTTAATTTATGTCGGCTGATGTAGAAATGAAGGCGAAAATACTGAAAAATATTAAGTCAAATTTATATATTAAAAAAGTTAAGATACTAAATTAAAAAAAATCTCAATTTTTAAATATTTTTAGAAAATAGGTATTATGTCTAAAAATAAAATATTTTATCTTAATTTAATAAGTAAAGCTATTAAATCAAATTTTGAAATATTTTTTCAAGTTTAATCATAAAAATTCTATATTTTAAAAATATTTAAATATTAAAAGATTCCAAAACAGTTATTAGTTCTAAAAATAAAATATTTTTATGTGAAAATTTCATCCGCAAAGCTTATCCTACTGTGAAAAGGAATAGGAAAACAAGTTCAGATTTAATTCATCTAAACGTATGGATAAGAACCTAATCCTATTTTAAAATTCTAATTATTACAAGTTTATGTATGATTCAAATTAATTATTACTAATCCATGTAGTCTTTGGAAAATCGATTAATATGTATAAATACACAAAACGTTAATCATGTAAACTCACCTCTCATCACAAAATTTGTTGTCTATTCTCCTCTCATCCAAAAAAAAAAAAACCACAATGCAATATCAGAACCCAGCTCTTAAGGATGAAAACCCCTCTGGCGTGGCTGTGGAAAACTACGGTGGTGGGGTATACCCGCGTGGTTGGAGGTTCTCGCCAACTGATGTAGAAGCAATTTACTGTTACCTGAAGAACAAGGTAGAGAACAGGCCATTGCCTCTGGTCGATATTAAGGAAGTTGACATATACGAGTTCAATCCTCAAGACTTGGCGGTGAGGTATCAGCCTAACTGTGATAGACCTAAAGAGTGGTACTTTTTTACCCCGAGAGATCGAAAGTATAGGAATGGGAAGCGACCGAATAGGAAAGCTGGAGATGGGTTCTGGAAAGCTACTGGGGCTGACAAAGAAGTGAAGATGAAGGGTAAGGTTATTGGGTGGAAGAGAGCTTTAGTGTTTTACAGTGGAAAACCTCGTAAAGGAGAGAAAACTAGTTGGATCATGCATGAGTACATGCTTAAAGATGCTCGTCCTTCTTCAACAATTGATACTCCTTCTAATGATATGAAGGTACTTGCTTGTTAATGATTCTCGTCTTCCGTTTTTTTTTAATTTTTCTTAGTAATTATTAGTGATTAATCTTCTTTTCGTTATTCTTTCTTGCAGCTTGATGTTTGTGTCTTGTGTAAGATATACCAAAACACTAGAAAATCTGATATTGAACAAGAACAGTATACACCTCAAAACCAGTCTCTATATACATTTCAGACTCAGCCTTCCCCGTCTTATCAACACTTGCAGCTTGGAGCTCAAGCAACGAGTGTGCATAGTTTTCAATATCAGCCTTCTTCATCTTATCAATGCATACAACTTGGAACTCAAGCAACGAGCGCTGAAAATATTTTTCAGAATCAGCCTTCCTTGTCTTACCAATACATGCTGCTTGGAGCTCAACCAACAATTGTAAATAGTTTTCAAAATCAGCCTTGTTCGTCTTATCAATGCATACAACTTGGAACTCAAGCAACGAGTACTGAAAATATTTTTCAGAATCAGCCTTACTCGTCTCAGCAACTTGGAGGCCAACAAATGGGATATCTAAACCCAGATCCTCTTAATATTATGCCTTCTGCATTCGAACCTCAGGAGTATTACGTGAGCAGTACTGCAATTGAAAACCATGTAAATAATGTTCTATTTCCTGATTTTTCTGGAGTCCCAGAAAATTTTGGAGATGATACGCAAAACAACAGAGATGTTAACAAGTGAACCCATTTGTAATTCTATCTGTATAGATTAGCTTATTAGTTTCGAGGAATAAGCCAGAAGATAAGTGTATGTCAATTTCTTGTCAGTTGAAATACGATTGCCATTACTCTCTAGCGATCACCATTACTCAGTTCGATGTTTTGCTTGTACTAATGCCTATTTCAATCCTTTATCTGCACAGAAAAAACCATTCTGCAGAACAATTAACAGGCAAAAACGATCATAATCCTTAAAAACACATTCTTGTAAACCCAACAGACAGTCCTAAATTCACCGGATATTCTTCTTATCAAGTCAATAGAACAAGTCCCTTAAACCCCTTTAGCAGAAAACTGGGCTTATTAAGGCATTAGACACATGCATATGGATCATTGCATATAATCTGAAACAATGAGAATAATTTCATCATCCAATGCATTAACGGCCTGTTTGCTTTGATGGAATAGCCATTCCATTCCGTCTGTATTCCTATTTCATTTGTTAAGCTTGCGTTTGGTTAAAAATAAGTTAAGAATAGCTGATCTTACAGAATACGCATTCAGTAAATTTGAGGAATAGGCAATACCCTTATCTACCTATCTTTTTCTATTCCATGAAAACGTATTCTTTGTAAGACATCTTTATCCTTCCACGTCTTCACTTCTTCGAACCTCCCTCCCAACGCTTCTTCTTCTCTTCTCCAGATTAAGGTTGAAGTCACGCTTGAAGCCTTCTTTTCTTCTCGCCTCCACATCGCTCAAGTCAAACGCATCTCTCACTTTGAAATGGCCTGCAAATCGCTACTATATCAAACCTCTCCGTTAGCTTGTCAGCGAACGACTTCTTTAGGGACGAATAAGAGCAAGTTTGGCGTTGGTACTGTAAGGAGGTGTAGCTGTGGTAGTATTAGTAAGTCTTGGATTGGTGTCAGCAGCTCGTTCCCCGACACCGCATTCATAGTCCCTACCGACGATACGTATGGGAACAAGCAGATTATTAGCATCACTCCTCGCCTCTACAACTATATTCTTTCCAACGTTCGAGAGCCTCCGCCACTCGTTGCTCTGCCTCTGCAAACCCATTTTTTCTTTTTGGTCAATTAATTTGTTTATGGGTTTTTGTATGGCAGATTTTGTGGTAACTTCGAAAGGAGACGACTGGTATGTGTGGCAGTCAGATGCAGGTATTCATTTATTTGGGTGTTAGTCAGTTCAGTAAATTGTGGTTTGGATAATGACAAGTTGGTTAATTCTGGGTTATCTGGGATATAGGTTTCTCCCGATCAAGCACAATTGCTTGCGATGCTTGAGCAGGTTCTTGGTGCTCAACGCTGCATTGAACTTGGTGTTTATACAGTAAGCATACATGAGAGGATTTTTTTGTGTTAATTTAGGGAATAGAGAGGCACTTGATGAGAAAGCTAATTGATTATGTTAGAAAGATATGATTTGATTCAATGATGTTCTATTGTTTAGGGTCACTCGTCGTTGGCTGTTGCTTTAGCATTACCAGAATCAAGTTATTTAGGTGCGTGTGAAAGAGATGTAAAAGTTCTCCGGGTTGCTAAAAGCTATTACCAACGAGCTGGTGTTTCTCACAAGATCTTACATTTCCCTTCTTTGATAAACTTTATTACGCTAGATATCTAAGCACGGTCACCAAAGTAGTAAACACTTGCCTTTGAGATTGAACAATTAGCCTATCGCTTTCTGGGAATTGTGGAGCTATCATCACAAAACTTTGCAGTTTTATACATGTTTACTGCTTTTACGGAAATGTGCATAATGTTGGAATATTTCTAAAAGTAGGTCAAAATGAAACATGGAATGCCAGCAGATATTCTAAAATCAATGATTATGGATGGTGAAGCTTATAATTATTCTCTTCAATAGAATTTAGATCTCTGATTCTCTCTGCTAGTTTCTTTAGAAACCAATGTCTTCTCATACTTTGCACAGCTATGATTTTGCATCTGTTGATGCTGAGAAGAGAATGAATCAGGAGTACTTCAAGCTACTGTTACAATCGGTGAGACAAAACATAATGTTAGAGACAAGATAGTTTATTTCCACTTTCCTTGGATACATTGTCAAAATTTCTTTTCCTTACTTGGTAATAACAATCATCAGTCGCCTTGCAGGTGAGGACTGGTGGTGTCATTGCAATAGACAATGTCCTTTGGCCTGGAAAAGTTGCTGACCCCTTGGTACGCATGTTTACTGTCACTCATAAGATGTTGACCTATTATGCATCGTTGGCTAATCTCATCTTTTGAACAGGTTAATGATGCCAAGACAGTCAGCATCAGGAACTTCAATAAGAACCTAATGGAGAACAAACGTGTAAGCATTGGTATGGTAGGTACCAAAACATTTTGTGTTGTCTTGTGAAAATCATGTATTGCTTTTCTTGGCATTGATAACCTTAGTTACCTATTGGTGACGACATGACAGTCTGCCGCAAAAGATGATCTGATCTGCTACTCAGTTACTTCACAAGTGAGATTTGTCTCCCAGAAGCAAAGGGCATAAATATTTAAAGTTAAGTGAAGAAGTCAAATGAGGTATTATATTTGATTATGTAGTGGCATTGGGAGGAAGTTGAATCTTGAGGTGGTATTGTTATCGGCGGAACTGAAACTCACTTTGCCGATGACCAACAGAATAGAACCCAACTGTAATGTTGTATCTCTAAGACAATATGGGCTGTTTCTTTTTTGTTTGTTCGATATGTAATTTGTTGTATTATACTGGGGAATTGTCCTAATGAGATAAGATTCATGATGTTTTGGGATCCAGTTGTTCATTATGAGAGTATATGAAGTGGGCGACTTCCTCAATGCTGATGGAGTAGATATTTACATTTTGTAGCATTTTAGAAGATGGCACAACTTTTTTTGTTTATGGCTTGTTAAAAGAGTAAAAAATGATTAAAGCACGGGAGGAAACACTTTGATTTACACCCCATTTGCCATTTTCCACCTTAAACCCCAAAGTTGTGATATTTCATTCGGTGGGCATGGTACTTTAGTTCTACTAATTCTACTACTTCTATTATTACTAATAATAATAATAATAATCAAATTAAAAATAATTGATAAAATTAATAATAATGAAAATAATAATAAGTAGAAAATTTATAATAATAATAATAATGATAATAATAATAATAAATTAATAATAAGAATAATAATAAGCATAAAATTAATAATAATAATAATAATAATAATAATAATAATAAATTTAATAATAATAATAATAATAATAATAATAAGAAGAAGAAGGATATTTTGATCTTTTTATTACTTATTCCTTTCTCATTCCAAGTTTATATTTTCAAACCAAACATTGGAATAGAAATTCTTTATCTATTTCATTCCTTAAACCAAA
>JAOSBK010000001.1:29434189-29452126 GCA_027568895.1 Erythroxylum shatona | reverse complement strand
CAAACATTGGAATAGAAATTCTTTATCTATTTCATTCCTTAAACCAAACAAAGTAATACTCATTCTATTCTATTCTTATCTTTTTTATTCCTAAGAATACCTATTTTATTCCATCTCTATTCTATTCTTTGAACCAAATAGGCTGTTAGAAGTATAAACTATTTATAAAATAGTGAGCCCTTAAAATTGTCAAAAGTTATTAAATTTTTATTTTAAAATTCTAAATTATTGAAAATTTAATAATTTTTATATTTATTAAAAATTGCATACTCAAAATTAAACAAATCAAAGTGAGCTGAAAAAAAGTTAATTATATTATATTAGGATGATTTTGATTTCTTATTTTAATATTCATATTTAAAATTATTATTTAAATTTACATAATATTTTTAATTATTATAGAAGTGCTTTTGTGATATTCTATTAATTAATTATTTTATATTTTAAAATGATATTATATCTGAAATTAAAATTAAAATATTAGAAGAATTTATATTATTAAATAAACGATAGAACTAAAATAAGAAAAAAGTCAAATCAAAGAAATAATTCTTCGCGCGTCGTTGTAGAGCGTGTAAACCACATGCCTGGGAAGAGCGTGTATTGTATGTAATAAGCAGCAAAATAAAATCTTCGGGACCCACGGTTGGTAGGAGTATCGAGTGGGCCCAACGAATTTCAACCGTTTTCTAACTGCCAATTGCCGACGTTAAATTTTTTACAACTAGTAAGTTGATTTCTTATTTTAGTTATTATATTTTAAAATATAATTTTTATAATTTATCTTTTATTTTATCTAGAAACATGATATTGAAAATTTTATATTTCAATAATCAAAACAATCGTAGGAAGAGTAAATCGTAATTTTTAAAATTTAAAATTTAAAATTTAAGTTTCAAAAGATATAATATAATTGACCTTGTTTTGAATTCAGAATATTATAAACATCTTTGGAGGTTTAAAAAAATATTTATATTTGTTTTATCTATTTTTCATAGTATTTTTATTTTTATTTATTTTTAATATTTTTACTTTCTTTCCTAATTTCGTGGCTATTTATTTATTTATATTTTGTATTCTTTTTATTATTTGCATTTATATTTTTCATTCATATATGTAGATCATTTAGAAACAACCTCTTTATTAATTAGAAGTAAAGCTGCATAATACAGGATTTCTCTCGATCTCACATCCCAGTAGGATTTATATTGGATGTTATTGTTGTTGTATATTTTGAGGTTAAAAACATTATTGCTATTACTTTTACTTTGCTTTTTATCAACAACACTCAGTATAAATTCTGCTGAGACATAGGATCTGAGTTTTATTTTGCATTTTAGTTAACACCAAAATTAAATTGTACTAAACTACTAACTCTTTTGTTACGTTTGGGTCCTTTAGTATGCTATCATTAGGTTTATATGGAAATGAAAGCGAAAATATTGAAAAATATTAAGTGAAATTTATAAATTTTAAAAAAGTTAAGATATCAAATAAAAAAACTATGTTTAAATAATTTTAAGGATTAAAACATAGGTATTATGTCTAATAATAAAATATACTACAAGAAAAATATCGTTTAGCGACGGATATTACCGACAGAAAACCTAAACATTCCATCGGCAAGTCAGGTTAGTGACAGAATTTACCGATAGACCAAAGCATTATAGAAATAGCCGTAGGTAATAATTTTCGATAAATAATAGAATGTCCATTGGTAAATGTACCGACGGACAATTTATGTAACCGTCAGTGAATATACCGACTGCTGTTTTTGCAGTCGACCGTCGATAAATTTTCAACGATCAAATTTTATTTGTCGATAGATTTACAAACGGTATTGGTTATTCCGTCGACAACTTTATTACAACATTACCAACGATTATGTTTGTTTCGTCAGTGAGTATACCAATGGTTATTTTGCGGCAAATTCTGTCGGTAAAGTTGGTGAGTATACCAATGGTTATTCTGCGGCAAATTCTGTTGGTAAAGTTGGTGATGGAATTGGTTATTTCATCTATTACTTACTGTTAATATTACCGACAGTTTGCTGTTTTCCGTTGGTAAATAGAATTGATTTTACCACCGCATTTTTGTTTTTTGTCAGTAAATTAACAAAAAAAATTTAAAGATCCTGTAATTAAATTTTATTTGATGATCTTATGGTTGATGCATAATTTAAACAGTTATGAATTATATGTGCATAATATTTTGATTTGTTTATACATTTAATTTGTTTAAACAAAAAGTTGATTTATGACATAAAGTTAAAATTATCTTAATTGATAATAAAAATATTAAATTGTACATAATAAATAATTGTAATTCAAATGAAATAACTATAAGTACACTATTGATTTGATAATCGCAGATGCTGCAATGAAGTGCTACCCATCCCATTCAACTCATCAATCTCATTACGGAGTTGAGTTATATACTCCATCAACTGTTACAACTAAGTTGCCAATGTCTGCACTGTGTTCCAAAGCTAATGGATTTCATTGGTTGTGGCCGTCTACTAGATGCTTCTGTACTAGACGTAGAGGATTGTAAATAACATGTGTTTATAAATAAACTTAAACCGCATATCCTTCCATGACAGTCCCTACCACTCACTACATGAAGATAGGTTGGAGTCTCATCAACATCTTCAGACTGCTAAGACTGTCGTTGAATGCTTTCTTGTATTTGGTCTTATTAGAAGACAATATTTATATTAGTAAGTGATAATTATTAAGTATTAATATAAGACCATAAATTTCACATACATTTACTCATTTAGTTCTCCACATCGGGTATCGAGAAATGTTACACCGTCATGTTTCTTAGTGCGAGTGTACAAAAAGAGCTGATTGGGTGTAGGTTTCATGCCCATAGACTTTTCCTATATAAGAATAAAATGTTATAAGTGAACTAAAATTTATAAAAATTTTGACAGAGTGGTCAGACCGTTAGCAAATCACTGATGGAATACGTTACTGTCGATAAACCCCATGTCCCCGATGCTTGATTATTGAACCAAGCATTTTCACATAAATTTATCGACGAAGTGGTTATACCGCCGAAAATTCACTAACGAAACATAGATTTGTCGGTAAATTCTCGACACTAGTTTATTGTGACAAGCGTTTCCCCCAATTTACCGACGGGTATGACTTTTTCCTCTCTATATTTCAACGGAAATATTACCAGGATATTTTCCCTCCACCTTTATAGACGAAAATTTTGCCCGTCACAAAATGAAACTTTTCATGACAGTGTTACCGACGAATATTGATTTTTCGTCTTTAATTAGCTATGGTATTTGTCCCGTCGGTAATTTCCATCGATAATTTATGATATTCTTGTACTGATAGTTTTATGTTAATTTAATAAATAAACCTACTAAATCAAAATTTGAAATATTTTTTGACTATAAAAGTTCTATATTTTAAAAATATTTTTATATTTAAATATTAAATTTTCTAAAAACAGTTATTATGTTTAAAAATAAACTTTTATGTTAGTATTAATAATATAGCAATTGAGTCAAAATTTAAAATATTTTTTAATTTTAACCATAAATGAAAATCTATATAACTCTTTTATAATTTCAAAAACATATTCTAAATATAATCTCTAGTATGATATTTGCAATTTTGGCAACATTACTTAAAATGGGGAAGCCTCTTTCTAATGTCAAAGATTTGTGCTTTATATTTTTCCTTTTTCCCCAATTTAGAAGTTAGAATAGAACTCGCTCTTACATTTTTGTGCAAGTTCCTCAAAGCAACGAGTTGAATACAGATGATGGAGATGTGTCATAACCTTAGTTCGGACATTTGGTTCAATTTCGTTTTTCTACATTGGCTTTTAATTTTTGTTTTTGTTTTTTAATTTTTATATAAAAATTAAAGATAAAATTTTTAATTAATTAAATTTATTTTAATCTCTTATATAATATTTATTAATAAAAATTATTTTAGTTTGCCAAAATAAATAATTAAAGAGTAATATTATTTAAATATATTTTAATTAATAAATCAAATTTTATTTGAAATCTATACATTTTGAAGATATTTTAATTTAATTATGTTTATTAATGGTTATTAAATTAATTATTTAATTTAATTACAATCATTAAATAAAATATTACATAAAATTAAATTATTAATAATTTTAACTAATAATTAATATATTGCGTCACTCAGTTAACGAGAAAACTGCTAACGAGAAACTGCCCAACTAATGTGTGACTTCCGTCGTCGTCTTCCTCTTGAGGATGCCTACTGCGAAACAGCATATTTTCAGATTCTCCGGATTTCGTTGTGCTTGTGGATAGAAAACTTCATCTACAGAACTTATCCTACTGCGAAACAGCATGTAAAACAAGTTTCATGTAAGCATTAATCGTATGGATAATCCCCTAATCCTAGTTTAAAATTGCACTCATTACAAATCCAAGTAGTATTTGGAAAATCGATTCGTATGTATATATATATATACACGAAAGGCGCGAACCATTCATCACCTAAACTCACCTCTCAGCATAAATCTTTTTCTCTGTTCTTCTCTCATCCAAAAGAAAACCACAATGCAAGATCAAAATCCAGCTCTTATGGATGAAAACCCGTTTGGCAGTGACTTCGAGAATGATATTAGCATGTACCTGGATGATAGTCCCGGTTGGGACATTAATAGCGATGGTGTTACTGACGACGCGGCGGCGGAAGAGTACTACGATGATGTGGAGGCATACCCGGTTGGTTTGAGGTTCGCGCCAACTGATGCAGAAGTAATTTACTATTACCTTAAGAACAAGGTAGAGAACAGGCCATTGCCTCCGGTCAGTATTAAGGAAGTTGACATATACAAGTTCAATCCTGAAGACTTGGCGAAGATGTATCGGCCTAATTGTGATAGACCTAAAGAATGGTATTTTTTTACTCCAAGAGACAGAAAGTATAGGAATGGGAAGCGACCAAATAGGCAAGCTGGAGATGGGTTCTGGAGAGCCACCGGAGCTGATAAAGAAGTGAAGAAGAAGGGTGAGGTTATTGGGTGGAAGAGAGCTTTGGTGTATTACTGTGGAAAACCTCGTAAAGGCGAGAAAACCAATTGGATCATGCATGAGTACATGCTCAAAGATGCTCGTCCTTCTCCAACAACTGGTACTTCTTCTAATGTTATGAAGGTACGTACTTACTAGTTAATAATTCTTCCTTTTTTTCTCTTTGTATAATTATTAGTGCTTAATCTTCTTTTTGTTATTCATTCTTGCAGCTTGATGTTTGTGTCCTGTGTAAAATATACAAAAATACTAGAAAATCTGATATTGAACAAGAACAGAGCACCTCTCAGAACCACAATCTGTATACATCCCAGAATCAGATTTCATCATCTTATCAATACGGAGCTCAAGCAATGAGTGTAAATTGTTTTCAAAATCAGCCTTCTTCATCTTATCAAGGCATGCAACTTGGAGCTCAAGTAACCAGTGCTGAAGATAATTTTCAGAGTCAGCCTTCCTCATTTCATCAATGCCAGCAACTTGGAGGTCAACAAGAACCACATACGACACTCTCATATTCTTCCATGATGACAACTTACGATCCGCTGATAACAATGAGTGTAAATGGTTCTCAATATCAGCTTTCTTCATCTTATCAAGGCATGCAACTTGGAGCTCAAGCAACCAGTGCTGAAAATAATTTTCAGAGTCAGCCTCCCTCATCTCATCAATGCCAGCAACTTGGAGGTCAACAAGAATCACATACGACACTCTCATATTCTTCCATGATGACAACTTATGATCCGATGATAGCAATGAGTGTAAATGGTTTTCAAAATCAGCATTCTTCATCTTATCAAGGCATGCAACTTGGAGCTCAAGCAACCAGTACTGAAAATAATTTTCAGAGTCAGCCTCCCTCATCTCATCAATCCCAGCAACTTGGAGATCAACAAGAACCACATACGACAATCTCATATTCTTCCATGATGACAACTTATGATCCGATGATAGACAACACTGCCAACTACATTCAAATGGAACATCTAAACCCGACTCCTCTTCAAAGTTTTCCTTCTCCTTCCGCATTCGATCCTCAGGAGTATTACGACAACACTGAAATGGAAAACAATGTAAATGATGTGTTATTTCCTTAATTTTCTGGAGATATCCGAAACAACAGAACTGTTAACATGTGAATCCATTTGTAATTCTATCTGTATAGATTAGTTTGTTAGTTTTGGGGGAATAAGCCAGAAGATCACTGTACTTCAATTTCCTGTCAGTTGTAATATGGTTGCCATTAGTCTCTAGAGATCACCATCACTCAGTTTGACATTTTGCTTGTACAAATGCCTATTTCAATCCATTGCCATTAGTCTCTAGAGATCACCATCACTCAGTTTGACATTTTGCTTGTACAAAATGCCTATTTCAATCCATTGCCATTAGCCTCTAGAGATCACCATCGCTCAGTTTGACATTTTGCTTGTACATATGCTTATTTCAATCCATTTTCTGCACAGAAAAAACCGTTCTGCAGAACAATTAACAGGCAAAAACAATCAAGGCCCTTAAAAACACATTGCTGTAAAACCAATAAACACCACCCCTAAATTCACCAGATACTCTTCTTATCAAGTCAATAGAACAAGTCCCATAAACGGCTTTAGCAGAAAACTGGGTTTATACACATGGATATGCTTTTGATTTCTTATACTTAATATTTATATTTAAAAGTTATTATTTAAATTTACTTAATATTTTAAATTATTATATAAGTGCTTTTGTGATATTCTGTTAATTAATTATTTATATTTTAAAATTAAAATAATATAAAAGTTTATGATAGAACTAAAATAAGAAAGGGAAAAAAAAATCAAACCAAAGAAATGATTCTTCGAGCTTTGTTGTAAAGACCATACACTTTGGAAGAGCGTGTATATGTAGTAAGCAGCAAAATAACATCTACCGGACCCATGGTTGAGTGGTCCAACGAATTTCAACCGTTTCCTAACTGCTAGTTTCCGACGTTAAAATTGACGTTAAGATATTTTTTAGATATTTTCTGCTCCATATAATTTTTTATGATTTATAATAACTCTTTAATAAGTTTGGTTCCTTTAGTTTTCTATTTTTAATTTACTTTTTTAAATAAAAACAAAAGTTTATTAGTTATTAGTATAAATATAGTTATATTTTTAATAATAATAAAAAAATATTAGATAAAATTAAAAATAATTTATTTTTAATTAATTAAATTTACTTTAATCTCTTAAAAATATTCATTTATTTTATTAAAATAAATAATTTCAAAATTAAAATTTACGTAAAAATTAATATTTGTTTTAAATATTAATTTAAAATTTTATTTAAAATTTATATATTTTGATGATATTTAAATTTAATTATATTATTTCATAATTATTAACTTAATTTAACTACAAAATTAAATAAAATAAAATTAATCATAATTCTTAATATATAAAATAATTAAAAGTTGATAGTAAGAGAAAATACAAAATAAAATTTAAAAATGGAAGAAACCAAAATTAAAAATTCAAACAAGATACTTAACATATAAAACATGGGAAATATTCAGTAGTTTAAAAGAGTTTAGTAATACTCAAGAATTTCTACAGTAAGGCTCGATGTTTCTCATGGTTCTTTAAAAACAGTAAAATATTATGAATATAAATCAATACACTATAGATGATAGGCTTATAAATCTTGGTTATTGTTTTTCTAAAATAGTGATGGGAGGATTTTAAGTCCAAATGACATAACTGTCTCTTGGTACTGCGTATTGAAAATGCATATTATAATTTTGTATCTCTCGGTTGGGTTAATATTCAATTGTCAAAATCCTACCTTAAGATCAAACATTTGAAAAGATAACAACCTCTTTAAGAGATTACAAATTTCAAAGTCCTTTTTCTTTTTTCTACTAAGATCCAAATACTGATAAAGTTTCAGTGAAATTTGGAAAGCAGGAATCTTTAACTGTGAAGTTAAATAGTACATACTTATACAAAAATCTTCAAGGACGAGGGAAGATGACAAATGATATAATGGCAAAAAACAGAAAAAGGGACCACATGCGCAAATTTAGGGATTTTGGTACGGTTTCAAGAATAGCGACTATGGATTTTACTGAAAGATATATTAAGACATTTACAAAGTTTTATTTGTTGAATTTTTATATTTTATTAGAAATTTATTAATTACTAATTTTAAAGTCTTTTTAGAAGATAAGTAATAATTTATTTAATCCAAAAATAAAAAATATAGTGATTATTGAGAGACTAATCTTACAAACATGTATAAAAAACTAACTAAATACAAACTTTTATAGAACCTAACATCAGCCTTTTTCTATATCTTCAATTGCTATCTGATTTGGTTAGAATTGATGAGTAAATAAGGAGCCGACATGGTCCCCATTCTTAACTTGAAGTAACTTCATCCACTTGTATCTCTTATAATCTTTTAATTTCTAAAGATCTTCATATTTCACATTTTCTATATAAAATGCACCAATATAGTAAAATTAGCCTTGAACACTTTTCGATCTTCTTTGCAATTCCGCTCAGTCCATTTTAGTACATACAAAGAAAAGACACTATAAGAAAAGCAATAATTAACGACGAAAAATTATCGACAAAAAATATACCGTTACAAATTATCGACGAAATATTTTCTGTGGAATATATCGAAAATAATAGGTCTAGAATTTAAAGTTTTGTTTCATCTTTAGTAATTAGATTTTACCTATAAAGGAATGCGCTTAGGAAATTCAAGATCCCTATATGGGTTGAGAGAAAGGGGAGTTGATGAGTGATCCAATAGTTAAAGATATAAAGAGGAACTAATCTTGGATGTCGTCAGAAGATACGTTGTGAGAGAAGATGAGTCGTGAGTATGTGAGTGAATAGAGAAAAAAGCCAAAGAAACGAAAAGACGTCTAAAATTTGTTATTTACGTAAGTGACGCGAATTGATCTATCCGAAGAAGCTGAAATTTGAGGTTTTTCTGAAAAGCTTCAAATTTTAACTTCTGAAAAAGCTGTATTTTGACTTTTAAAAAAGTTGTTTCTATTTCAAAAATATTTTTGAAGTTTTCAACCAAACACTTATTTTTTCTTTAAAACAACTTTTGGGATGAAAAAAAATACTTTTAAAGTTTCCAAAAGCTGAACAAAACAGGTGCTTATGCAGCTACCATCTAATCTCATCTTCTGTGTCTGAATGAAGTGCCTTAGAGCTAAAATGAAATTCCAAAGTTCTACTTCTATTGACTTTCTATATTTGGTTCAAAATTTCCCTCTTCATCTTCCGACCATCACCAATTAAAGTTACCCTTGAACAACCATCAATCCTTATCTTTCCCTCTTAGCTTGGATTGACCTTAATGAATTAGGATCTAATCAGTAATTAGATAGATCCAAGTTGCTATATTTTCGCAAACTGTCTTTGACCTAATGAAGTGCTTTGAAAGCTAATAATAGTTCAGTCGATGGCATGTCCATATCGATTCACTGTTTTGCGAATTGGGATAGGATGTGAAACCTTAAGGTATGATTGTACAAATTCAAAGCATTTATGGGTTTAACCCCACTTTTCACATCACGAAGAAAGGAGAACATTCTTCTACATTAGTTCATACTAACCACCGCAAAGGGCATAGAGAATGGAGATGTCTTATGGTTTAAGAAATTTTGAAAAATTCTGATGACTTTTTAAATTTTTGAAAAATTTTCTTCTAATTTTGAACGTTCTACATTTTTTTTAAAGATTTCAATTGAAAAATAATGATAAAACATATATAGTATGAACATTAAACGTGAACTAATTAAATGTTACTAATATGATAAATCAACTTTACCTTTAAATCCGAATAAATTAAGTTTAACTTAGATTAATAATTTAAGAAAATTATAATAAATTATTAATTTAAGTTAGATTTAATTAATTTCATTTTGAATTTATAAACCATGCATGTTGAATCGTCGTATAAATAACAGTTATTTAGGGGCGGTTGGTTCGCAGGAGAGAATGATAATATGAATGAAAATGAATATAGTGAGGAATGAGAATGAATATTGTCATTATAATTATAATAGTTGATTAAGAGGAATGAATGATTACCATTACCATTGATAGTGGTTAGTTTGTAAAAAATATTGAGAAAATTTTTTAATTATATTTTAATTAATTATAGTGTAATTAATTAATTAATGAATTATATTTTAATTAATTATATTGTATTGTAATTAATGAATTATATTTTATATTTCAATTAGTTAATTAATTATAATATTTTAATTAATGCATGAATTATATTTTGATTAATTATAATGTAATTAATTAATTATATTCTAATTAATTATAATGTAGTTAATTAATTAATTAATTATATTGAAGACATTTTATCAAAAAGAGTCACTACTAAGGAATGAGTTTCATTCCTCTACTAAATGGAGAGTATGGAGGATTTTTCAAAAGTGGAATATCAAATTATTACCCTTATAATGATAGTCAACAATCAACCACTCATTTTTTATTCCTTACCCATTGATCTCTTCTCAAACCCATCAACCAAGCACCTCCTTAGTCCACTTATTATGTTCAGTATATATTTTATCATTATTTTTATTTCACGTCTAAAGAGAGGTTTTTGGTATAAATTTTAAAAGTATTAAAATTTTCTAAAAATTCTTAAAATGATATGAGATATTTACATCTTTTACTTTATTTTTTTTTACTGCCATAATTAATCTTTTAGATACAACGTCTCTATCCATGGACCAAACTTGCCTTTCAAATCTGGCGGTGGTATTAATTAGTCACGGGATTTTGTTACAAGAGTGCAGTCCTTTTCTGCTGTTTGGTCGCCTGGAAAATTTTTGTGTGGACCTGATCGCTGATGGTTCTTTAATTTCTTTCTTTCCCATGCAACCAATAGTCCGACTCTTCATGTGGGAATGTAAGCTCCAAGTCCATGTTCAATGTTCATTACTATTCCCTCCATTTTCTTTTTCATGAAGTTTCTCAGTAGGAGCTCTTCATCAGATCTTTTCCACTTGGTTCTTGGAAAGTTACTGTGATAAGACTATGTAACTGATGACATACTTAGAATTAACCCTATACAATTCCTTTTTAACGAGTTTTTAAGAAACTTATATGTATGATTTTATTTAAAAAACCAATATTTTGTTTTTTTTAATTTTTTATTCTTAAATAATAAAATTGAAATATATTAATAAATTTATAAAAATTATACAAAAAATTAAAACTTGATTATTTAGTATAATTTTAAATTTTATTTCATAAAAACTACGATTATTGTTTTTATAACCGACCACTTACAAACAATAAATAATAGAATAATTAAGAACAAGATCCAGAGATATGATTAGTCTTATTTTTTTTGCGGACATTGTGCCGCTTGACACTCAGTTAACGACAAAACCACCCTGTTATTGTATGATTTTCCTTTTGTACTTTGCTTAATAACAATGATTACAAAATTTAGCTTAACATTTCAACGTAAA
Source organism: Erythroxylum shatona (assembly GCA_027568895.1). Lineage (NCBI taxonomy): Eukaryota > Viridiplantae > Streptophyta > Magnoliopsida > Malpighiales > Erythroxylaceae > Erythroxylum > Erythroxylum shatona. The sequence continues at coordinate 29,440,583 of JAOSBK010000001.1, read as the reverse complement.
TTTTAATTTGGTTCATTTTAATATTTTTTGTTTTTTAAAAATCGATAAATTTATTAATTAATCGGTTAATATTTATAAATTAATAAATTTTTATAAATTAAAATAAATCAATTAATTTTCTTTTAATAACCCCTTTTTAATTAGATTTTAAATTTTTTATAGATAAGAACAATATTATTTAGTTATATTCTAATTTTTTTAATTTTAATCAATTTTGTAACGATGTGATATTGATTTAATTATTTAAATCTTAAACATCTTATCTTAATTCTGTAAAACTTTTAAGACATTGCTTCTTATTTGTGTCTAACAACCCGGTAACAACCTATTTCTTTGGCAACTAACAAGTTGTCTTATTTAATGACAAAAATTATTAAACTAATATCCGAGAACCAACATTAACTCCATATTTATATCATATATAAATGATATAGTCTTTGCTAGTGCAAGTCCAATTTTCTCATTCTACTACTTAATTACAAAATACTTGGCTTATCACATGCCATACCTTAAAGTACACTCTAAACCTTGTTTTGATCTAGTAATCAAAACCCACCTAATAATTAGTAATAATGTTGCACTACTTAAGATCGCACTAATGTAGAAATCAAATTAAGGAAACATTACATAATCAAACTCCGGATTATCGCAGCTTCAGGACTGTCCTCCTCGATTGTAGCTAAAAGCTGAGACAATCTCTCGCTCAAGTCATCCACCTCCCTGTGTAAGCTCCTGATATACTTGCAGGTCTCTTGTAGGACCTTGGAAGCTGATACCTGAAGCAATAAAAGTCAAGCTAAAATCTCCACCTTTAATGCGAACCTCGTGGCTTTCAGCTTTTTTAATTAGCATATGACGTTACTATGAGTTATGTCCAATTACGTTAGGTCAACAAGCTTACGAATAGAAATGAAAATGGTGTCCCTCGTGTCCGGTCACATTTCAAACTGTCTAAAAGAGTGCAATTATTATAAGCTATCACTGTTCAACAAGTACCTAAGAGTTCCATTCCCGCGTTGTGTTTTTCTTTTCCTACTTTTTATGCTACTTCCATATGGAATATAATAATTTGTTGGCGCCCACCATTAACGACCAAGAGCAAGAGGGAAAGAGCTTCACGCAGTCAACTGCATATAAGCGGGAGATACTAAAAGGGTTACTTAAAAATTACCTTATCGGAGCGTCTGACTCGAATTTCCGGCAGAAGTTGACCTAACTTGGAGATAAGCTCGATTATCTGGTCGTCGGTGATCCTCGGAGCACTTGACTGCCTCGATCTTCTACTGGACATCTCTTCACCTGTGTGTATATTCTGTTTCGAGCTCAAGGCAAAAGCTTTTGCTAAAGCCACGAGAAATGATGTAAATGACCAAAATGGTAAGGATATCACGATGGGATGCAAGTATCAAAGATGAGTTGGAGAAGAAGATATGGAAGAAGAAGAAGGGAGTGTAGGTTGGAGGAAGTGATAAAGAGTGTTATAAAGAGGAGAAGTGGACCACAAGCGAGAGAAAGAGGGAGGGAGAGAGAGGGAGAGGGATGCGTACAATATCAATAGACAGCGATGTTGGATGTGAAGAAGACAAGTGCATTGGAGAAAGAAGTAGAGTAGCTTAGTCTTTGGAGATGAGAGAGGCCATACACTTCTTTAAGTATGTTCCCAAGTTGGGGTTCGATCTCAAGTGCGGTAAGACAAGATTGCTCGTTCTTGAGCTAACAAAGTGGGCCTTCATGTGCATGTTTCAATACATTATACACAACACCATGTGATCATAGGACATTGATTCTTTCCAACTCGGGGACTTTTTAACACTGAATTTCATATAACAATCAGACTTTCACACATTATATAAATATGTAATGTAGTAGTAGTACTCTCCACAATACTGTTAATAATCCATATGATTCAGAGCTACTGTGCTCTGTTCTCCTGGAACGTTGACTCCAATTCTGATTTAGCAAACTCCTTGAGTGGTCCAAGCGGAGAATCTAAGGTCACAACTCATCTCATATCTGAACCGATGGTTGATTAAGAGTGATACACATTTAAAACTCGTCGGTCTTCGCTGAACACGAAAGATTGGAAACAATTAGTTCTACAAAATTTCTTGTAAATAGCCTATCAGAATAAAACAACATTGTCTTTAAGATTACTAAAGTTTAGTTGTGGGGTTTTGAATAAATAATTGTTTCTTCAGTTTTTGTTTGGGACATAAGTACGTGAGTGTTTGCACCCTTGTGATTTCTCTAAACCTCACATCACATGCTCTTTCTTTGGCACACACGACATGACAAGTGTCATGTCTTGCTCATACTCATTTTATATACTAGGTAAATTTCTAAAACGGTCATGGTTATGTAATTTCCAAGCTCTTGTGTCTATCCATGTCACCTGATTAAGTAAATGTTAACCATAATTTTCTGTCTTGTACTTAATCAGAAAGTTCCTAATTAACTGGTTTTCCACTATACAAAAGGGCAATAATCGAAACAAATCTCGATCACACGATCTCATTTTTTTAAAACTCCTCCAACTACAATTCCAATTTCTTAGTTTCTGTTGTTGCTGTACAAGGTTTACCAGGCAACTCAATTTTCTGTCAACAGCCAACAAGTCTTGAACTGGGATTTTGTAAATATACGGTCCTGATTATTTAATTTGAATCAAATATTGTATTTTATGAATAAGTTTTAACTTTTAATTAAGTTTATTTTGCCACCTTGAAGATGAAGAAAGAAGAAAAAAAGCATGAGACTCAGATTTCTTCATCTGCCTTGTCCCACAATTCTATATGTCACTTCTTCTACCTTATACACCATGAGGGAGACTCAGTCCAAGAAGAAGATGGTAGAAGAAAAACAAGTAGATCAGTCTGAAGTATTGACACTTTGTATTTTCCTGCAAGTTCTCAAATAACATACAACAACTTATATTGTTAACATAGCAAGAAAACCCCAGGTTGCAAGTGAGTTGATAAGGGGTTCTTTTAGTTTAAGTAAGGTCGCGGGTTCAAATCTTTCTCATGTATGCAGCCGTTTAAAACTTGAAGCTAGAGCTTTACCTCCTACAAGAGACCTACTCGGCTCAAGTGGGGATTAGCATGAGTGTGGATGGCTTAAAAGTGTCTTCCCATAATTAGAATCCTACTAAAACATCTCGTGAGCAACTAAAAAAAATATTGCAAAAAATACAGTCATAATTATGATAAATAGCGAATAACTGTTGAACCAAATCGTAAAATTTTTGGCGGTAGATAGTTCATGCCATGGATCATCAATGGCATGGCTCCTTATCCGATCACTTTCTATCTAATTACAAAGGAAAATTGACCAAACCCTATAATGTCATTAACTGCAGCTCTACTATAATGTCATTATCCGATCACTTTCTATCTAATTACAAGGAAAATTGACCAAACCCTATAATGTCATTAACTGCAGCTCTACTATAGGACCCTTACATGTACAAGTTAGTCCATGTGAAAATGAGAGAATAGGACTAAACCATTTTTCTGTCATTAGCTGCTAGAGATTGCCTCTTACATGTTAGTCCATGTGTGTAATTCAGGTACTAGAACCACATCACACATCCATTTAGAGCATGAGCTTGATTTTTCATCATAGATATATAAAGGGCAATACTTTTTTTAACAAAATTTTAAAAACCGGTTTCTCCTTTCCTGTTTCTTTTGTCTTGCATCTCAAGAATATGTGATGGAGCTTTTTTTAGGTCAAAAGAAGGGTACTGAATTGGTCTGGTAAATGGGTTTTCATGATGACGCTTGTTTCTCCTACTTCTTGAGTTAGAAACCCTACGAGCTTTAATGTTGGTTCTTTTTTATGCATAACTCAAATCACAAATTGAGAGATGAGGAAGCAAAGCTAGTAATTGTGGCATAGGACAAATTCAACCTTATCGTTAACTTTCTTTACTAAACATAGCAACATCAATATATTATAGATTGAACCATTTTAAGCTTGTTTTGATATTGATTTTTTTATTAGAGTCAGGAGCAAAATTAAATTTTATTTCAATGAAAAGGGAATTTGCTTAATTAAATAAAGCTGATTGCATCAATCGAGAGGGAAAAAATGTATTTAATTCGTGAGCCCTTTGTTTGGTCATTAAAAATGTTAAGAGTACATTAATTAGAATCCCCCGACATACAATAGATGATGTTTTGGCACATGCACTAACTTTGTCCACTAGTGGATTTGTACTTGTTAGCTAATTAATTACTATATCCTTAATGTATGTATAATTATCATTGTTATAAAAATTAGATTGAAAATTAAAACGATAAAATAAGAAATTCAAATTTATAATAAACTTATAATTTATTTACAAAATTAGTTAATTAATTAATAAATTAGATAATTTTTAATAATAAAAATTATTATAAAGAATGAAACTAAAAAAATTGGATGTTTAAAAATTTTTATTATAAAATTGGTCATTTATTTTTTTAATCATTAATAATTATGTGTTAATGCCTTCCTTGAACAAACATTCCGAATCACATGGTCACTTGTCCACTTCATTTTGATAATTTCTTAACATGAACTCAAGAGAAAGCAATAAATTTTTTATTATATTTATAGTTTTTATTTATAATCTTTTTAAGGTGACTATTAAATAAAATTTTATTTTATATAATAACTTATTAATTATACTTTTAAATAAAATATTTAACCAATCAATAACATCAAAGAAGAAAGAAGAATTTGAGTCAAGTGGCCACTTACCAAATAATTATAATTCGTAGCCACACTTCACTTATCACACAAAGCATGAAAATGCTTGACAATCCCTCCCAACGATTAACACTAATCACTGTTCATGAAAGTAAATCTTGATATTAAAGTGATATCACAAAGTGCATTAACTTAAAAAGTGCAAGTATTGGACTTGTTGCCAATTGGTTTAATCAAGGCAATGATCGTGACAAACCAAAGGGATAGGCACGCATTCATGGTGGTGAAGCATACAATTTTTTAAATCGTATCATGAGAAGAGAAGCAGTCCCCATCGAGTTTTTTTTGGTCTTTTGGTGTTAGGTCAACTTCAAATATGTTCCCAAAAAGGTCCATCATATGTCTTTTTAATATTAAGTGATCCTAATTTTTAGTATGAATAAAACAAAAATGTGTTATTATCAAGCAAATATCAATTGAATCAAATTTATCAGTTAATTTAAAGTTGTTAATTCATCAAATAATTTATTTAAATATTTAATTTACAAAATTTTCTCAATTTTTATTGATTTTTTTAGAAACGGAGAAACTCGTAGTCGCTATCCTTTAGATATACACTGGATAAAACCTCAAGATTAACGCAATAGCTTGCAAATCACGCACAACCGGGTATTCTGCACGAGGCAAACCCTGTATGACAGGCTCGATCAAGAGAATATAAGTAAGGGGATTCGAACATAGGACTATTTGCCTCCCACTCCACCAACTCGACTACCCCTTAGGTAGGATGTATTGTTGTTGTTGTTTGTATTTGATCTACAAATTTTTATCTATATCTAATAATTTAATGAATACACATTTTAAAAGTTATAAATGTTATTAAAAAATTTAATAACATATATAAATCTTAAACGATTATTTCAGCTTTAAACAGTAAAGTAAATTTTAAAAATTTGGAATTGAATTTCAAGTCAATAAATGATTTCTAATGAGCATGAATCATAATTACTATCTCATTTAGTTTGTTCTCCATTAAAAAAGGGAAGCATGTATGAGCATAAACAACCTTAAATTTCAATCCATGACTACATAATCAAGTCGGAATTCCCCAGAAGTATGTATACTAAGAATGGCTTTCGTCATAAAAATCAATCATGCATATGGGTCAGAGAAAATTCACGAGCATCGACCCACTCGTTACACATGAGAGGTTTCTTAAGCATTTCAGCCTCAATTGCTCCCGACACTAACCAAAGCAAAGACCTTATATGACATTCATCTGATCTTGGAGTTTCCTACAAGTTCCTTCAGAACAAGGAATAGGAGGAATCATAAGTGCCTTTAAACATAACCCATAATTTCAAGAATTTTTTTGATAACTTAGGGTCGGGCTTGGCCTGACTACCTGGGACCTATGAGCTACCCACTCAGACTTATAGATAGGTAAATTCAAGTTTGATCGTAGATAGTATCAGAGATACCTGCTCTAATGGATGGGCCTTCATTACTAGGAAGATTACATTACCTTTAATAAAGGTTGCTCCTCCCAAGACTCGAACCCACGACCGCACACAATCCTCTCCCCCTTTCTACCACTAGGCTACTCCGTGAGGGGCCCATAACTTCAAGAATTAACAATAGTACGTTTTAATTGCGTCTGAGAGGTGTCCAACCACTTTCTTATAACAACTCATTTACA
>JAOSBK010000001.1:29411905-29434089 GCA_027568895.1 Erythroxylum shatona | reverse complement strand
TATGAATAAAACAAAAATGTGTTATTATCAAGCAAATATCAATTGAATCAAATTTATCAGTTAATTTAAAGTTGTTAGTTCATCAAATAATTCATTTAAATATTTAATTTACAAAATTTTCCTAAATTTTATTGATTTTTTTTGAAAACGGAAGAACCCGCAATCTTTACCCTTTGGATACGCACTGGGTAAAACCTCCGGATTGATACAATAGCTTGCAAATCAAGCTAACCGGGTACTCTGCATTAGGTAAGTCCTATATGATAAGCTCGATCAAGAAAGTTTAAATAAAGGGATTCGAACACATGGGTCAGAACAACATAATCAAACCTTGAAAATTCACGAGCATCGATCTACTCGTTACACATGAGAGGTTTCTTAAGCATTTCATCCTCAATTGCTCCCGACACTAACCAATGCAAAGACCTTATATGACATTCATCTGATCTTGGAGTTTCCTACAAGCTCCTTCAGAGCAAGGAATAGGAGGAATCATAAGTGCCTTTAAACATAACCCATAATTTCAAGAATTTTTTTGGTAACTCAGGGTCCGGGCTTGGCCCGACTACCTGGGACTTATGAGCTATCCCCTCAGACTTATAGATAGGTAAATCCAGGTTTGATCGTAGATAGTATTAGAGGTACCTACTCTAACGGATGGACCTTCATGACCAGGAAGATTACATTACCTTTAATAAAGGTTGCTCCTCCCAAGGCTCGAACCCACGACCGCACACAATCCTCTCCCCCTTTTTACCACTAGGCTACCCCGTGAGGGGCCCATAACTTCAAGAATTAACAACAGTACGTTTGAATTGTGTCTGAGAGGTGGTCCAACCACTTTCTTATAACAACTCATTTACAATATTAAAGAAGATAATTAATTAAAAGTGAAAATAAATTAAAACTTACAAATATTAATTAAAATAAATTCGTTTAACTCTAAATGACAATTTCGTTAAGTAATTCGTCAATAATTTAATAAAAAATAGAAATAAATAAATGAACAAATAAATATAAAATAAAAATAAAGTACTAAAATAATTTTAAAAGTAATTTTATTTTTGTGAAATTTAAAAATTAACACAATTTACCTATTAAATTAATGTTAGAGGTCATTATCATTAATAATTAAATATAACATCAGTCATTTTTTTAATTTTTGAATAGCTAATAAATATTTTCTCAGTTCAAGTGTAAAATAGTTAAAATATTTTTTAAAATGTTTCTATAATTGAAACGTTATTTCCAGTCAATTACAGAGATAAATTTTGTAAATTAATGAAAAAGAAGATAAATGTTAACGTTGGAACAATTTCAAATTTTCAAATTTAGTTGAGGTTCAACGGTAAGAACAGACATTGGAATTTGGAAGACGCCGAACATCGATTTTTTCAAAGTCTCAAACCAATATCAGAGCCGTTACAGTACATATATTTATATACACGAACACTCATCTTCTCGTAATTTACTGTTCTCATTTCTTCGACAACAGAAAATTAAGAAACCATGAGAGAGTGCATCTCTATCCACATCGGCCAAGCTGGTATTCAAGTTGGTAATGCGTGCTGGGAACTCTACTGCCTCGAACATGGCATTCAGGTCTTGCTCTTAATTTAGTTGCTTGTATTGGTCTGTTGATTTTGATGTGGTTAGGGTGTTAAAATTTCTCTTCTTGTTGATTACAGCCTGATGGGCAAATGCCAGGTGACAAAACGGTCGGCGGCGGAGACGACGCCTTCAACACCTTCTTCAGCGAGACCGGTGCCGGAAAGCACGTCCCTCGAGCTGTGTTTCTGGACTTGGAGCCAACTGTGATCGATGAAGTTAGAACAGGGGCTTACCGTCAGTTGTTTCACCCTGAACAACTCATTAGTGGGAAAGAGGACGCAGCTAACAATTTTGCTAGAGGCCACTATACAAGTAATTTAACTGTCAAAGTTTCAATCTTTCTTGGGTTTTGTAGATTTTTTGTGGTTCTTTAACTAGTTTTAAGTAACATGAGTGGTGGATTGTTGCAGTTGGGAAGGAGATTGTGGACCTGTGCTTGGATAGGATCAGGAAGCTAGCGGATAACTGCACAGGGCTTCAAGGGTTCTTAGTGTTTCATGCTGTTGGTGGTGGTACTGGTTCAGGTCTTGGATCGTTACTCTTGGAGAGGCTCTCTGTCGATTATGGAAAGAAGTCGAAGCTCGGGTTCACTGTTTATCCTTCGCCTCAGGTCTCAACCTCTGTTGTGGAGCCTTATAACAGTGTTTTGTCTACACACTCACTCCTCGAGCATACTGATGTTTCTGTGCTTCTTGACAACGAGGCTATCTACGATATCTGTCGTAGGTCGCTTGACATTGAAAGACCTACTTACACCAATCTCAACAGGCTTATTTCCCAGGTGCAACTACAGATTCCCAACTCGAGAATTTAGCAAATTGGTTCTTTTGAGCTGTTTAGCTAATGAAAGATTGGATCTTTTTTCTTTTTTTGGCTCTGAACAGGTTATTTCCTCATTGACTGCTTCTCTTCGGTTTGATGGTGCCTTGAATGTGGACGTAACGGAGTTCCAGACCAATTTGGTCCCATATCCTCGTATCCATTTCATGCTTTCTTCGTATGCACCTGTCATTTCTGCAGAGAAGGCCTACCATGAGCAACTATCAGTAGCTGAGATAACGAACAGTGCATTTGAACCATCTTCAATGATGGCCAAATGTGACCCTCGACATGGGAAGTACATGGCTTGCTGTTTGATGTACAGAGGAGATGTGGTGCCTAAGGATGTGAATGCTGCAGTGGCCACGATCAAGACCAAGAGGACAATCCAATTCGTAGATTGGTGTCCGACAGGATTCAAGTGTGGTATCAATTACCAACCACCGACTGTAGTTCCTGGAGGTGACTTGGCCAAGGTTCAGAGGGCTGTTTGTATGATATCCAACTCGACTAGTGTTGCAGAGGTGTTCTCTAGGATTGATCATAAGTTCGATCTGATGTACGCAAAACGAGCTTTTGTGCATTGGTATGTTGGTGAGGGTATGGAGGAGGGTGAATTCTCAGAAGCTAGGGAGGATTTGGCTGCTCTTGAGAAGGATTACGAGGAAGTTGGGCTTGAGTCTTGTGAAGGTGATGATGAAGAAGGGGATGATTACTAGAGAAAGTCTGTTCTGCCAATGGACTCATTGGTCTCTGACTCTGTAATAGTGTAGGGCTTGGGTTAGTAGATAGGAGTTGGATTGTTGTCGTCCTTTCTTCATTGCATTGCCTTAATTGTGGAAGAAGTTTGCGCTGTTCAATGAATGAGACTTATAAAATATGTGATTTTTCTCAACAGAAACTATACTAACCGCAATTTTTTATCAAAGAAAATGAGTACATGGAATTTAGGTCAGGTTGCTCTGGTCAAAATTGTAAAAAGATCAAATTTTACTTCAAAAAAAATGTGATTTGCTCAACAGAAACTGCTAATAACTGTTATTTTCATTGAAAACAAACCTGACCTGCTAAGAAAATATGAAATCTCTGAACTTCCATGTGCAATGGTTTTAAAAAATGTAGATTCAGGTCAGGTTGCTCTAGTCAAAATTGTAAAAAGGAAAAAAATTTACTTGAAAGTCAAAAAACGTCTCAAGCTCAGTCGTGCTTTAGCATTTTGTCTAAATCGAGCTTTTTGTCCAAGCTCAGTCGTGCTTTAGCATTTTGTCTAAGGACCAAACTTCAAGTCAGACTTTGGGTATTGAGAGAGATGATCTGCTGTGACAAGAGGCGTTAGGGTAGGTTAAAAAAGCCAAACATTCATGTGATCAAAATGATTGTAAACATTAAGTATTCATATGTGAAACATGCGCAGAAAAATGAGACCAAATCCTAACACAGTCAAATCATCAGTAATTATCCGGCAAGAACAAAATTCGTGCATTTGAACCATATCCTACTCTTCGTCCTCTTCATCTCCATCTCCACCGGCAGCCTTCTTAGCAGCTGCCCTCATGTTCTTTCTCTTCACCCTACCAGGACGGCCACCTCCGAATGGACTTGTAAGAGAGAAATCAATATGCTTCTGAGACTCAACCCTCACCATGAAGGATGGCACGTTAACAACCTGCCTCCCCACCCTGGTGACATAATTAAAAGATCATAATCAAACAAATTAGACATATGGTGAAACTACTCTTAAAACAGTTTAACTAATCCTCGGACAGAAACAGCCATTTGTTGTAGTGTTTCGGATTTCACTGCTATTAACAAAAGGATTCCAACACTTAATTCACAAAGAGGCCATGCTGTTTCTGAGGCACGAGCAGAATGAACAACAGTAATAATAGTCTCCCTAATGGCTAACTTTTATAATACATCAAATTATAGCTCAACTAGAGTCACATGGATAAAGAATCAACAACATAAGCACATGGATAAAGAATCAACAACATAAGTGTCAGATCTATCAAATGTTTAAATAAAGCAATCGTTGATACTTTAATTATAAGACAAGAGTGTGAAATTTTTTACCTGATATGCTTTTGTCTGATAAGAACACGAGCATGGTGAATGGATTTTGCCATGCCAGACTTGAACACAAGGGTCTGAAGTCGGCGTTCAAGGAAGTTCTCAACAGTCAGGGCCAAGACATAATCGAGCTTGTTTTGGCTCTCATCCAAAAGACCATACTTGTTCATCCTGCGAAGAAGGGCTTCCCCTTCAAAAATACGACGTGGATCTTTCTCATCCAGCGTAAGAAGCATTCTTGCTGCATTACGGATTCGACTCAGAGCATACTGCACTCTCCACAATTCCCTTTTGCATCGAAGACCATATTCTCCAACCAGCTTCAATTCTGCGTCCAAACGCTCCTTCTCATATGGACGACGTGGCTTCTTAAATGTCTTCCCATCTAAAATCCATAGCATCTCAGGTCAAACTAAAATGGACAAAGTTTTACTAACAAACTTGAGTAACTTCATGGTGTTAAAAGATTGTAGTCTAAGAAAAACAAACTAGCTAGGTAGATGACAATTATAAATTCATCACAGAAACGCTTCCCTCAACAAAAAATCACCAGATAGGTAACAACAATACAAAACGTGAAATAACAAGATATAACATAGCATTATCAACATCTTAAAACAGTCAATCAAGATAACACAGTAGCTCAGTTCAATTTTTTTATCCACAAGATCCAATCTTTAACACATTTCACTTTTCTCATCAGTAGTAGTTCAAATTACTGAAACAACTGCAACCCATAAAAATGAGAATTTGAATCCCAAAAACCACGAAATCACAAGAGAAAAATAGCCATAAAAACAACCGGGGAACCAATAGTATAACATCAATTTCTAAAGTGACAGCTTTGGCATCGAATGAAGTCAGCACTGGAATGACAATTTTGTTCTAAGCAGCGGAAAAAACTAGAACCCAGAACACAAATCCCAACTAGATCTAAGGACCAATCTAACCCACAAAGATCAAAACTCAAGATCCACAAGAAATCCAACAGCAGAGTTTCAACCCCAACACAATGATCAAAACAATCATAGGATAGACTCCAAACAGATCATACACCATGATTCGCCACAAACGCAAATACCCTTTTTAGACAATGTAACAAGTTAGAGAATTAGGAAGAGAGCGTACAATTCCTGTAGAAACTGACGTGAACCATGGCTTCGCCGGCTGGTTAGCAGAGGGAAGGCGAATCGGAGAAAATAAAAAGGCGGACACAACCGAGTTTATATTTGTGTACGTGACAACTGGCATATACCTTTAAACCCTAGTGGGTTTAGGCCCTTCAAAACCCTTTGGGCTATTTTGAAATAAAAACACACAATTATGTTGTCGATGTTAAGGCCCATTAGTTCTTTGATGGAATTCAAGATTTACAAAATTGAATTTCTCATTATATAAATTATTATTCTTATATTTTTATTTATAAGTCTTTAATTATATGTAATTATTATTATTATTATTATTATTATTATTATTATTATTATTATTATTATTAGTTTAATATGTATTTTTATTATTATCCTTTATTACTATTTCTATTTTATATGTATTTTTTAACTTTTGCTGCAGTTTTGATATTTTTTATAAATAGTTCTCAAAAAATTCTCTCTTTTTGTTCATTTATCCTTTTTATTTTTTTCTTTGTGAGTTTATTAAAAATAATCTCATCTCTGTTATTTAAGGATAAAGCTACATACTTTTAAACCTTTTCATACCTTATGTCTCAATAAGACTTTTATGAGACATTGTTATTATTTGATTTGATTTAAATGTTCTGATTAGGCTTGAAAATGAATTGATTTAGGTTAAAGCCCGATTTGAATATTTATTTTCAAAGGTCTACCTTAATTGAAACTTGATCAATCTCAAAATTTCAGTTTTAAGCTCACACCTCCTGTGCTTAATTAAAACTCAATTAAACATATCTTTTTGAAATTAAAAAAAAAATTAACTGGATCGTGACAATTATGTTGGCCAAGTCTAATTCTAGCTTTTTGTGAGTCAATATCCTAAAAATTTCTCTTGAAAATTTTCTAATGTTGTTTTTATACTTGTTAGATAAACTAATTAATATTGATGCATGTAAATTAGTTCCAACCACACTATGAATTTCTTATAAATTTTGCTAAATTTTCAAAGCAAGAAGTGATATTCATGTTATTTAATCAAGAAGATTGTTGTTGAGACATTATTTGAAGTATACCAGAGAAATAAAAATCATGATTGACAATTAACTTACTCAAAATTAATAAAGAAGTAAGGGTGTGCTTGTTTAGTAGGTATAAAAAAAGTGAATGAGTATGGAATGAAAGATTGAGGGGGCAGTTGGTTTGTATGGAGGAATGGTAATAGGAATAGGAATGAATATAGTGAGAAATGAGAATAGATATTATCATTATAATTATGATGGTTGGTTAAGAGGAAGGAATGATTACCATTACCAATGATAGTGGTTGGTTTGTAAAAAATAATGTAATCAATTAATTACAATGTATTAATTAATTATAATATTTTAATTAATTAATTAGAGTTTTTTAATTAATGAATAAATTATATTTCAATTAATTGTATTGTAACTAATTAATTATTTTTAATTAATTATAATAATTTTAATTAATTATATTGTAATTAATTAATTATAATATTTTAATTAATTAATTAATCACAATATTTTAATTAATTATATTTTAATTAATAAATAAAAACATTTTAATTAACGAATAATTATATTTTAATTAGTTATGTTTTAATTAATAACAATATTTTAATTTATAATAATGTAATTAATTAATTAATTAATATTAATAATTTAATTAATTATATTTTAATTAAATAATTAATTACAATATTTTAATTAATGAATAATTATGTTTTAATTTGTTATATTTTAATTAATAATAATATTTTAATTAATTAATTACAGTATTTTAATTAATTAATGAATTATATTTTAACTAATTTTAGTAACTAATTAATTATATTATTTAATTAGTTATATTTTAATTGATTAATTAATTAATATATTTTAATTAATGAATTAATTGTATTTTAATTAATTATATTGTAATTAATTATGATGTACTTAATTAATTATATTTAATTAATTAGTATTAAAAATATTTGTTTAAAATGAGTCTCTATTAAGGAATGAGTTTCATTCCTCTACTAAATGAGGGGTATGGAGGAGGATTCCCCCAAAGTGGGATATCAAACTATTACCCCTATAATTATAATCAACAACCAACCACTTATTTTTCATTCCTTACCCATTAATCTCTTCCCAAGCCCATCATCCAAGCACCCCCTAGAAGTTTAAACCTGAGTTCGGGTTTAGTCTAAAATAGGGATGATGTTTGCTCAACTCGTTAACTTCGAGCCGAGTCGGGTTGGGTCCTTTTGTGATCCCCATCAGAAATATAACTTTTTTAAAAAAAATTTGTTATCTACGAGATATCTTAGGAAGGTTTTAATTATAGGAAAATACCTTTAAGTTATTCACATTCAGACTAATCTCTACTTGAGTCAAATAGGTCTCTTGTAGGAGGTAAAACTCTGACTCTAAATTTTAAATTGTTGCATATATAAGCACGATTCGAATTCGTAATTTCACTTAAATCAAGAGAGCCCCTTTCTAACGCATCTGTACCGATAGTTAAATGTCGGTTTAAAGTTCGGTTAATTTGTGTCATATATAAACTTTAAACTCATGGGTCCCATCCTATACACAAGATTGTAGGTGGGTCCCGCTTAGTCGCTGACAAGACAGACTACGATAAATCCCAAATGAATCGACAAATCCAATAATTACCTTAGTCAAAACTTTACATTTGGAAGTGAAAACCAACACGAAGAGATAGAGGGAGATGGAGAAGACTTCGAAGAAGATGATCGGTCGGAGATTTGAAGGAAAAGTTGCTATCGTCACTGCTTCTACTCAGGGCATCGGCTTCGCCATCGCTCACCGTCTTGGCCTGGAAGGTGCCGCCGTCGTAATATCTTCCCGGAAACAGGTTTTGTTTCCCTTTTTTGATATTTCCCTTCGGCCCTTTTCGGGTTTTCCTTTTTACTTACTTGGGTCTCTGTAATTTCAGTCCAATTTTGTTGCTTTGCCCTTACTCACCTGATCGATTTGAAAGCAATGTTTCTTCTTTCAGAAAAATGTGGATGAGGCTGTTGAGAAACTCAAAGCTCAAGGTATAGAGGTTCTGGGTGTTGTTTGTCACGTCTCAAATTCAAAGCAAAGAAAGGATCTCATTGACACTGCAGTGAAGGTGAGACTATTAGTTCCTTTCCTTTTCTCTGTATATTAACTTCTTAGAACAGTTCATGTGAACCGATGGAGATTTTACTTCTTTTTGCTGCAGAAATATGGGAAGATAGACGTAGTAGTATCCAATGCTGCTGCTAATCCTTCTACTGATGCCCTTTTAGAAACTCAGGAATCTGTCCTTGACAAGATTTGGGAGATAAATGTCAAAGCTTCCATCCTACTTTTACAGGTCATTTTCTTGTCATAAGATCATTTATATATGTGTGTATGTGTGTGTGTGTGTGTGTGTGGTTGAATTGCTTCAGCAGGACATGCTTAGCTAGAGTACTAGATGTTTAGTTGCTTTCTCTTTTAATGGACTGCTTTTGGGTTTAACATCTTGCGGTGGTATTTGGCAAATCCCAACCAAAATGAGATGGAAAAAAACAATCCAATACTCTGAAATTTTCGGTGGTAGGAAATCTAGCTTAAAAAGAAAAGAGTTTATCCTTGTGTTTTAGATTGAAAAAATGAAAACAACATTTATTAAGATATATTTACTTAATTTGAATGTAATTCTTGCAAAAGATGAAGAGAACACTAGTTCTTAATCTTATCTTTATCTTTATATTTATCATTACCTTTTAACCAAACACTCAATTAGGTTGGTGCACAACAGTATTGTGAACCACACGTTTTCAAACTGCAATTGCTAAGTCAAACTGAACTACCAAACAAAGATATTGTAAGCTGCTGAATTTGTGAAATCGGATTTTGCAGGAGGCAGCTCCTCACTTGCAAAAGGGTTCTTCAATTGTCTTGATTTCTTCCATTACCGGATACCAGCCACCAGCTTCCATGGCCATGTATGGGGTGACGAAAACAGCCCTTTTAGGTCTTACCAAGGTAGGCATTTGGTTGCACAACTTTATATATTTTGCTGTTGGCTTCACTAGATTAGCCAATGGTTGGTATGTACTGCATAATGAAATAAACCCTTTCTTGTCCAGTGTCTGAAACGTGGAGGAATTGCAGTAATTCTTTGTCGAGAACTGTGACGCTTTTTTAACCATCGAACTGATTAAATTGAAAAGGCATGCCCTTTTTGTGTTAAAGATATGGTTTACACTTTCTTAAAAGAATTTGCTCATTCTAATTTTTTGTGGTCTCCTTAAGAGGACAATGAAGGGTGGATAACATATTTTGTGCTACCTAACTTATGAGGACGAACAGTTCACATAGTTGCTGTGTCTCTGCTGCTTAACTTTTTTCAATCGAATTCAGGCCCTTGCAGAGGAGATGGCTCCTTATGTTCGTGTAAACTGTGTAGCTCCTGGATTTGTACCAACAAACTTTGCTGATTACCTTACAAGAAATGAAGATATTGTGAGTATCCATTCCAGCCATAGAATGGTTCTTTCTCTTTTCAAATGAATCCAGGCTTAACGTTTTACTTGAACTATGTTGGATTGGTAATTGTAGAGGAATTCCCTGGAAGAGAAGACCTTACTTAAAAGATTGGGTACTACACAAGACATGGCCTCCGCGACCGCCTTCTTGGCTTCCGATGATGCTTCTTACATAACAGGAGAAACCGTGGTGGTGGCTGGAGGAATGCCTTCTCGACTGTAGTTACCCCTCTTTCAGTTATCATCTTCTTCCCATAATTAAGATACGTTCTCTTTCATTTCCATATTAAAGAAACAAATTTGAATCCCAACATGCTCAAATAAAATCCAAATTCAGTGTCTTTTGCACTTTCCTATCTTTTAGCATTCTTAAATAGCATGTACAAGGAAAATTTCACGATGGAATGTCACTTTCTGTAATAGAAATCGAAAGCATTTTCCTTGAACTCAGTAGAAACGATTTGATTCACATTCATGCCTTATAAAGGTAGGAATATTAACATTAACGTCTTCTCCAAAAGCAATACTTGATACAAACACTAGTTGACAATTTTTTGCCACTAACTAATACAGCTCAAGAGAAACCATTTTTGAACCTCTTGGAGTAAAACTGCCACTTACAAGCACAATTTTGCCAAAACCAGATTGTCTAATACCATAATCAAGACTTGGCATGACCCGGGCATATTTCTCACCGCACACTATACGAGCGATTTTCCAAGGTTGAAACGAGATGTTTCAGTGTTCCCGTTCAACAATTTATAGGCCATGACCTGCACCTTGACAAGCTCTGATGAAGGAATACATCTATTTTGGGATTGCTAGATGATTCCAGTTCTACTGCCTGTATAACTAGATTATGATGGAACACCAAATATCTACACAGGTACCACATCACTGTCTTCATTATCATCACAAGTCAAAATAAGACCTTCAACATATGTGGGGAGAAGGCAGTGGAACCATTGACAACCTGTTGATTCAGGTTCTTGAGGAGGGACGATCATCAGTACATTATCGTGGCGTCGAACGATGCCCATAACACTCACGGTGCTCCCTTCTTTGATATACCTATAATCCCAGAACTCTTAAAAGCGGTCAGTTTGAGGTAACTAGCTCAAAAGCAGATAAGTTAATAAGTAGTACCAGAAACTGCTTTCCCAATCCATTTTCAAGAAAAAAGTTGGTAACGAATGACTAGGTTATGCAAACATATCAACAATTCTGAATTGTCAGATATATATCTTACCCTTCTTTGAGGCGCATCACTCGATCCTCACTCGACAGGTTTCGATCAGATAGCCAGCGTAAAAAGTTTGGAGATAGATCTCTGTTCTCCTTAACCACATCAACTACTGTGGCCGGTTTGACAAAAGGAGTAACCTTGGCTCCATTGCCAGCTTTTACTAACGCTCTAAGTCCAGATTGGAAATCTGATATGTAAAAATCAGCCACATATTTCTGGTGACAGAAAAGTTACAGGTTATAACAATGAAAGTGCATTTTCATTTTAAAGAATTGGCTTAGAAACCGATAGTGTAAGGTGAAATCAAATGCACATCTTTCCACCTCAATCGACTTGTCATCATGTATGTTTTGATGGCTTCAAATTTACAGTAGAAATCTAAGGTGCAATAAGTTCGTCTGCCTCTATAATATATGAAGTACAGTCTGATTCATGCTGAACAACCAGAATTTCGAAGCTGTATATTCAATATGTTTGGTTTACTTGTAACATTAGCAAATCCATTTTTGTTCAGTCATAGATTGCAAAAGCCATATCATTATCTGCCAGACTCTCAAATTTCCCAGAAAAATCTACAGAACTTGAACATCCACAGACCAATAAACTGACCTCCGAATGTCTAGATCCCCACGAGAAGAAACGATGTTTTGGATGTGCCGACTTTACACCCCATCCGCGATATTCATACAACTCTGTGGAAACATATACACACCTTGGTACCCTCTGATAAGATGATTCCAAAGCTATGCTGCCACAAGTAACAACCTATAGAGAAAGGTACATCGAATCTTCAAATAACTACATACGTCACAATATTCTGGTCAAGTTTTTGAATAAATTTCAACTAGATTCTTTTAAAAAAAGGAGAAATGAAATGAATGCCAGTTTAATCATTAAAGGTGTCAAAATGTTAGCTTCAAACATTATTCAAATGACCATAAAACTTGATTGACATAAAAAAACTCTCCATCTTCCACCACTCCATCAATTTAACAGCATAATAGTTGACAGAACTTCACAGGAACACGATTAACTTCAACATATTTAAGCCACAAGAGTTGATGCTATTTCTGATTGCATAATCCATAAGGCTTAGCAATAACGTTTTCCATTAATTTTAAAAGCAGAATTCCTTGGCAAGTTGCCACATTAACTAGTTTTGTTACACACAACTTGGTGCAGTATCCTAATTTTTTGTGAAAAAGTAAAGTAAATTACCTTGCTGAGTGTAGAAAGTAGAAACCTGAAATTATATATCTTTTCCAATTCATGAATGCAAAAGACCAACACTGATCCGTATATGCCATTACATCAAACCAAAGAACAAAGCTTTATAGATTACCAAATTCCACTGTAAGAAGAGAAAAGGGAATTTACGTACCCCAGTGACTTTGATGTATTGTCCATCACTGGCTCCTCTGAGCTCAGCATCAGGATGAGTCCTCACAAACCGTAAAAACCCTCTTCTTCTCCATACACAATTCCACATCAATCCCAAAACCAAAGGTACCAAAATTCCACCCACCGCCACCAGAATTACAGCTTTTTTCACAGCAACCATCAAAAAGACCCCAATCAATAAACTCATCGCCACAAGCACGGTCACCACCCACATTACCGGCCTCGACACCCTAAACCCCACCTTCGCATTGTCGGTCAAGGTAGTCACCGCAGACCCGTAGAGAACCTTGCTTGACCCAGAAACCAAACCCGACAGAGACCCGGACCGAGTATGCTCAAGCTGACCCGACGACCGCCGGTGTCCGGAGGAGAGCTGGCCGGATCCCAATGGGCCGGAGGTGATGAGTCCGGTAGGCTGGAGCGGCATCGGACCCGAAGATTTCTTCATAGGACCCGAATTGGGCCCGGATCGGACCGATCCGCTGTTGTGCTGAGAAGAAGAGGAATGGCGGGAAGGCTGCTTCGGTACGGGAGGAGTAGACGAAGAAGAGTGTTGATCGACAACTGGGATGTCGAACATTTTGCCCAGTTCTCCCGACTTCTTCACGTCGCCGCCAGTGTAAGGGACGGCGCGTGAGGCAACGGTGGGTTGCTTCTCCGGCTTAGGCTGCTCGGGTCGACCCGAAACATAGAGGCCGCTTTTGAGCTGGTGAGAAGGGATTCGAGTACCCATTTGGGAGTCGAAGCTCGGCGACAGAAAAATGGGAAAGCAGAGGAAAGATTCTGGAGCTCTTGAGGTAGAGAGAGAAAGCAAAGAGAGAGTGAGTGAGTGAGTGAGTGAGTGTTGCGAGTCAAGGAAGTGAACGGAGGAAGTGATGGAGATTGGTCGCTTTGTTTGTCTTGTTACCTTTTAATCTAAGTTTTTACTTTTTACCACTAATTCTGAGTATAATTAATTAATGAGTTAATAATTTAAAATTAAATAACAAAATTATTCAAATAATATTCATATCTTATTTTTAGTTAATTAAAAAGACTAATTTCATCACTTAAACTAATAATTTTTAATAATTATATACTAAAATAAGAATTCATGCAAATAGATAATTATAATTGCAAGATTTTAGACTGAGTATGATGATGAGATCATCGTGATCATAATTTGGACAATCTAATTAACAACTTGGATAATAAGTGATTGTGCCATTTGCAAATCAAATCATCAAAGATAAGTTATGAACTTGATGTACGACTAGGCAATGATACATAATAAAATAAAGATAAAAATGTGTTTTTAATTATTTTTTTATTCGCTACAAACATTAATGTGCCGAACATGTAATACTCCCTTCTATTCAAAATAAGTGTCGTTTTAGAGGAATTTTAATTATTCAAAATAAGTGTCATTCACGATTTTTCATGCATGTTTATAATTTTATTTTCAAAATTGCCATTTAATTTCTCTCACATCCTAATTACACAGATTACATTTTCAAGGCAATTCAAGATGCAATTAATAAGGGTATATCAAACATTTCACTAGCCTTCTTAATAAGTGTGCATCTCCCTAAAACGACACTTATTTTAGATAGGAGGGAGTACTTGTTATCCCTCTCGCTAGGATGGTCAATCTAATATGGAGAACAATTTCCTAGGAAACCTCTAATGAGCTTCAGTTTTGTTGTCTAAATGTCCTATAGTTTCTCTCTTTCTAGATGTCGTAAATCATATTGCTATTGCTTTGTAATCTACTTGGTTCATTAGTTGCAGGCTACCTAACTAACTGATAGCTTCTTCCTAAGAGGAGGCAAAACTAGTGATGTTTAGCAAGGCCTACAGTCGTGCCCAGATCTCCTTAATGAAGCTACATCTAAATATTAGATGCTTCTGACTTTCCAGATATGCTTTGTATAGTTCACAACTTGCTGAGTTGAATGGGAAATTCAATCCATCTTTTGTCAGCAGCCCCCGATTTATGCCCAACCAACAGATAAATGAATGAGTTGGTCCAATGTATGAATCCTGGACTAATTTTCTCCAACCTAATCTTGAATTTTGGTCCTTCTACAATATGGTCTTGCAAGCATTGGTGCTGAACAACCCAAAGCTATTAGTTATCCAGTGAATTGTATCCTATTCACCTTCCTAAAAAATCGACATTTGATTCAATATCATGTTCAAGCTTTTGCTACTTTAATATGGCAAAATTGACTGCCTCTTATAAACTTGCTTACTTTAGTCTCCTTATTCACAAGGATTCTTAACTGTTGTAATTCACTCACTTTGTATAGAGGACCTCTATAGTGCCAATTGTTGAATCAAAAAGAAGTGCTTTCACCATTTCCAATTTTATGTACCACCAAACTTTGCATCCACAACCTCGTTCCTAGGATCTCCTTTAGAATCCCTGACGTGTTTTGCTTGAGTTTCACCGACCAAATGTTACTATTCTTAATGAATGTACTACGAATCCATTTAACCTAAAGGTCATCCTTCTTGCTATATAACCACCACAAGCTTTTACCCAAGCTAAATTTTCTAAGTAGTCTTATTGGACATATCCCCAGTCTACCTTGTTCTTTTGGTATGCAAACTTTACTCCAACACAGCTTAACTTTGCTTCCACGCTCACTCAACCCATTCCATAAATAGTCCCCAAGCTTTCTATCTATTTCCTTAATTACAATCTTTGATAGACAGAAATGATTAGTACAGTAGTTTGTGAGATGACTCGGTATTAACTAAATGAGCTGAAGCCTCCCCTCATAGCTTAAGAACATGTTTCTCCATTGATTGATTCTACCTTTTATATTATCCAGCAAGGGTTTACAGCCCCCTGCATTGATTTTTTTAATAATATTGGCACTTTGAGGTATTTAAAGGGTCAGTTCCTATGAATCAATCCCATATCTATGGCCTCTAAAGCTTCATCTCTATCAAAGTTGCAAAATAAAAAGTTGCAAAATAAGTAGAATGAGCTTTTCATAGGATTGATTCTTAATCAAAAAATCTCTTGAATCTCCTTCTTAGTTTGCATTAAGATATTAATTGATTTTTTGTCAACCCTGTAAAATAATAAATATCGTCAGCGAAAGCAAGGTGGGTGAGCTTCATTCTCACCTACGATGATACTAGAATTTGAGGCTCATCCTTGTGTTCCCTACAAGAAGAATGGATAAGGCTTCCATGCAGAGTACAAATAGGTAGGGGATAATGGATCCCCTTACCTTAATCCCCTTCTAGCTTTGACAAGTCTTGTGGGTTCTCCATTGAACAATATACCTAAAGTTGCAATTGTGACACGTTTCTTCTATCCACTCTCAAAGGATAATTGTTACTAGGAATATTTTAGAATTTAGTTTAATTTTCAAAATTTTGAATTATTAAATTAAATTAGTTATCAAATCAATAATTAGAATTAAGCAAAAGTTTTTAATGATTTCTTTCATAATTATATTATATTAGAAATTATAAATATAATAAGATTATATTATTTTAATAAGATCAAAAATTTTAAAAATTTTTAATCCATCAATTAAATACTAAGTTCACATTAAGAACATGATAGTTGCCTTCATTATTGAAGAATAAAATCATAGTTCTGTTTATTGTAAGGCTTGTTAAGTAAACTCAAGGTCGCTTTAACCCAAATATATTTTATCTTAAATTAATAGGTACTTAACAAAATTTGTATGAATTGGATCAGCAAATTTATGATCATATAGATTTAGAGTAAAGATTAGGAATACTATATATGATATATTTTTGTAAAATGTTGTCACCTAATGGATTTAGGAATCATCTAAGATGTGATTAATAAATTTGTTACCTACTTAATTTAAATTTAGGTGGTTTTTTAAGCAAACTCAAGATCAACAATTTTTTAATGTGATCCTAGTCCGCTAGGAAATTATTTGACAATTCTCAATTTAATAGGGAGGGTTATTATTTTTAATAAATGGTATTCCACCTAGGCCTAGTTCATATGTGATTTATGAGGTTTGGGAGAGATATAAACTTTATACCGATGATATTGAACAATCTACATATATGATGTTGGCTAGTATATCTGTAAAGCTTCAGAGGAAGCATGAGAGTGTGGATCTCCTATAATAATTTTTCATCTCAAGAAGTTGTTTGGTGCACATTTGACAATTCTCAAGTTAATAAGGAGGGTTACTATTTTTAATAAATGTTATTCCGCCTAAGCCTAGTTCACATGCGATTTATTAGGTTTGGGAGAGATATAAACTTTATATTGATGATATTGAACAATCTACATGTATGATGTTGGCTAGTACATCTGTAGAGCTTCAGAGGTAGCATGAGAACATGGATGCTCCTACTATAATTTTTCATCTCAAGAAGCTGTTTGGTACATAAAGTAGGGTGAAAAGATATCAATTCTCCAAGGCATTATTTTAATGCAAGATGGAAAAAAGATCTTTAGTGAACCTACACCTAGTAAAAATGATTGAGTATATTGAAAAATTAGCCCAATTAGGTTTTGTCATGAATTATGAATTGAGTGTTAACTTGGTGTCAGTCTCTTAGTTCGAGATTTTCACAGTTTGTTATGAACATCCACATAAATCAAAAGAATATGCTCAAGACTACAAAGGGGTGCCTTAAGAGGGAACCTAGTTGTATTCTTATTTTGGATTCTTCGAAGAGAAAAAAAAGGGTTATAAGAAGAATAGTAATAAGAAACGAAAGGCTTCTACTAAAGTAGTCAAGACAAAAGGTGATGTCAGGAAGAAGAGCAATAAAAAGGGAACATGTTTTCATTACGAAGTCAATGGAGACTAAAAGGGAAACTGCCTAACTTATTTTGCTACCCTAAAATATAAGAAGCTTAAGAAAGTTGTTTATTTGGGTATGATTATGATTAAGGTCAATCTTTCTACTTTTGTTCCATGTTTTTGGGTATTAGATACTAAATGTAGCTCTTATATATATAATAACATGTAGATGTTATCATGGAGTAGATTGTTAAGGAAAGGTGAAGTGGACCGATAAGTAAGTAATGGAGCAAGAATTGTCGTATTAGCTATAGGAACTTATAGTATAGCTTTGCCTTCTTGACTAAAACTATAACTAAATAATTATTATGATGTTATAGCTTTTACTAAAAACATCATATCTATTTCTTAATTAGATTTGAATTGATTTGTCTTTATTATTAGGAGTAAGATTTGTTCTTTTTCTAAAGATGGTGTTTATTATAGATATGGATTACTTAAATTTGTTTTGTATAAGTTATATCTTGAAAGGTCAATTCTTAACATAAATAGCTAGAAAATAAAGTTACGGGACCAAAATCCATCTTATTTATGACATTTTATATTAGTTCATATCAACCAAACTAGAATCACAAAGATACATAAAGAAGGATATTTGGATCCTATTCATTATGAATCATATGAAACTTGAGAATCTTATTTGTTGGGAAAGATGACCAAACTACGTTTAATGGAAAGAGAGAACATGCCAATGAGTTACTAGAGCTTATAAATTCAACTCAATGTCTACTTATGCTAGAGGTGGATTTTCATACTTCATTACGTTCACAAATGATCATTCTCGATATGGTTATGTGTACTTAATGAAATAAAAGTCTGAATCATTTTAAAAGTTCAAAGAATTTATAGTAGAGGTTGAGAAACAAACTAGTAAAAGTAATAATACACCTAGATCAAACTGAGGTGGTGAATACTTAGACCATGAATTTCTTGGTAACTCAAAAGGGAATGGGATTCTCTCATAATGGACTCCTCCCAACATAATGGAGTATTTGAGAGGAGAAACCGTACTATATTAGATATGGTGTGTTCCATGATGAGTCATATAGTCCTCCCTATTTCTTTTAAGGGAGATGCCATTGAAACTGCTACTTACCTTCTAAATAAAGTTCCATCCAAATCAATTAAAAAGACACTATATGAGATATGGACTGGTAGAAGACTAAGGTTATCACTCTTAAAGATTTGGGGATGAGATGTTTAAGTGAAGCATATAATATCTGATAAGCTTCAAACTAAATCAAATAAATACAAATTTAGGGGAATCTAAAGGAGAGCATTGAATATCAATTTTATGATCCTCTTAAGAAAAAGGAGATTGTCTCAAGACATCCTACATTCTTATAAAGAGAATTTATTGTTAAAGAAAGTAGTGGGAGTGAGGTAGAACTTAAAGAAGTTTAAGAGCCACAAATTCACATCTATAAGAAATAAGAATCCCAAAATGATACATATCATGTATAACCAAGGATTTAAGAGACACATAATCTATAATGCACTAGTAGGATACATCGTACCTCTACTATATTAGACCTACATAATGAAAAGGGCAAGGATAATGCTTCACTCTTATATGATGAGCCTACTACTTTTAAAGAAACAATTTCTAACATTAATTCTTTAAAATAACATGAAGCCATAAGATCTAAAACCAAATCCATATATGCTAATCAAGTATGGACTTTGGTAGATACACCTAATGGTATTGTACCTATTGGATATAAGTGGGTTTTAAGAGAAAAACTTATATAAATGGTAATTTACATAGGTATAAAACAAAGTTAGTAGCTAAAGGTTACAAACACAAACAAGGAGTTAATTTTAATGAAACCTTTTTGCTAGTAGCTATACTAAAATCCATAAGGATCTTAGTGGCTATAGTCATATATCATAATTATGAAATATGGCAGATTGATGTCAAAATAGAATCTCTCTATAGGAATTTACTTGAGGATGTGTATATGGCACAATCTGATGATTTTGAATCTAAAAGATTTCCTTATCAAGTATGCAAGTTGCAAAAGTCTTTTTGTGGACTTAAGCAAGCACCATAGAGTTGGAATATCCATTTTAATAAGGCAATCAAAGAGTTTGATTTTATCAAGAATATGGATTATTTGATTTTATCAAGCATATGGATTAACCATGTTTTTATAAGGAGTTTAGTGGGAATGTAGTTGTTTTCCTAATGCTATATGTTGATAACATATTGCTAATTTGAAATAACATACCAATGCTCAAGTTAGTAATGATTAGGTTATCCAAAAACTTCCCCATGAAGGATATGGGAGATATAAGCTATATATTAGGAATGAAGATCTATAGAGATAGATCAAAGAGGTTGCTTGGGTTGTCCCAATCCATATATATAGACAAAGTGTTAAAAAGGTTTAATATGGAGAATTCCAATAGGGGATTCTTACCCATGTTGTACGAAATTTCTCTCTCATATAGTATATGTCCTAAGATACAAGAAAAGAGAGACAAAATGGATTATATTTCGTATTCTTTGATAATTAGATCAATTATGAATGTGATGATATGTACTAGACAAAATTTCTCTTATGTTTTAAACATACAAATTAGGTTTCAAACCAATCTAAGTGAGTGTCACTAGATGGCTGTGAAAAATATCTTAATGTAATTAATAAGGACTAAAAAAAATTTCCTAGTATATAGAGGAGCTAACCTAAGAGTTTAGGAGTATTTAGATGCTAGCTTTCAATCAGATCCAGATGATAGTAAATCATAGTTAGGGTACATCTTCCTCTCAATGGTGGTGCAGTAAGCTATAAGTGCTCCAAACAACCAACCATTGTAGATTTAACAACAGAGGTAGAGTACATTTCAATTTCAAAGGCAGCAAAGGAAGTGGTTTGAATTAATAAGTTCATCGCTGAACTTCAAATAGTTCCTAGCATTGTTGAGCATATAGTATTGTACTGTGAAAACAACAGTGCAATTGCATAGGCACAGAAGCAAAGGTCTCATCAATGGTCTAAAAATGTACTCAAAAAATTTCACTTCATCAGGAAGGCAGTGGAGCAGAAAGACGTAGCATTAGAACGAGTTCCCACTGGAAATAATCTTTCTAATCCTCTCACTAAGTTATTGTCTCATAATAGACATGATCAAATACATAGGGATTGGGTTTGATACAAATGGGAGATTGTTAGTTTATGCCTTTATAGCTAATCGATTGGTTGTAATTTGAAGTATGACATTATCCTCTAATTAATATAGGCATTATTTATCTTTATATATTATTTTAATTAAATTTGATGTTTTAATACTAAAGATAAAATCCCTAGAATAACTACGATCTAATTGAAATTATGATGAGATCATAAATATGAGATTAATTTGCATTTATGTATTATTCTTAAATTGTTCCTAATTATAGTATCGTCAAGATGGGATATTAATGAAACGGTGAAACTAACACCATTATAAGTAACTGATAATAAATTAAAGTATAGAAATACTTAAACTAATGTGTGGGTACTTATTTGAGAATAAGTTCCTTAAGCTTAGCCAATCATAAGGATCCCAGATAGAATACTACTTACAGGTCTATGGATTTCTTTTTTATGATTATTGTATAATTGATCTTTAGACTTAAGATTAAGAATGTATCTTATGTGCGAATTACTATGTTTTCATGTTATTTGTGAATTAACCTAGGATTATTTAGTCGGTAGTACTTGGATGTAGTATGAAGGACACGAAGATAGTTGAGTAATTCAATAAAGGATTTATCACTATAAAGTAACTAGAGAGAATGTTCTATTGCTCTTGTTTAATGGTGATTTAAGAAATTCTCTAGCCATAGTGAGTTAACATTTGAAATGGTGTTGTCAAATATCAATTATAAATCATTACTAATTTGTAATAACAAACATTATTGGTTATACAAGACTAGACACTATATCTATACTTTGTCTAATTAGAATATGAGATGATGAAAGGATTAAATTATATTTCATAACCATTCATAGACAGATTAAGTCGATCCACTTTGACATTCCTAGTTATGAGATACTTGACTTTATTAAAATGAAATTAATTATAATTAAAGTTCAATTTTAATTATAATTGAGATATTTAATTTTGATAGAAATTAAAACCCTGATGCTTTTTCTATAAATAGAAATAAGCATAAAGGAGTTGTTACGGTCCAAACAAAACAATATAAATTAAATTTTATCTAGACCAATTAGAGCCAAGCGCACCCCATCAACAAGTAATATAAAAATGGTAAGAACCGGATATCATACCCAAGGGAATTTTAACACGCAAGACATTTAAATTAAACGATGAAAAATTACTCAAACGATCAAGAATTGATTGATTTGAAAATAAAATAAAATAAAGTAAGCAAATTCAGAAAATATGAAAAATGCAAGGTATGAATTAAAACGACTAGATTTAATCAAATGACAAAAATTGGTTAAGGTATCAGATTTCAATTGGATTGGACATTTAAAATAAAACTGTAATAGTGGATTGATTTAGGAAATACTTCACTTAAGCAAGTCGAACCCAATGTTCATGGTGTTCCCTTCTCTTTTAAATCC
>JAOSBK010000001.1:29362376-29373840 GCA_027568895.1 Erythroxylum shatona | reverse complement strand
GCCCAATAACACGACCGACTCGTGTTAACCTCGTCAGAGGATTTTTCAAACTATTTCTACTTCAAAAACAAAGACAAGTAAAATCAAGAATATGACAAATCCAAATCTGAACTTTGTCGCTAATCAGCCAAGTAGTTACACCAACAATATTTATACTTATCTATAACTGAATCTTCCTTAGGCTGAGAACTGCAGTCACATAAGTCATAAACAGATGATTATATTCAGCTGCACACAAAACGCCTCACCAACAGACCACTCAATACGAAAGATAAAGATCAGAAAACGCAGCAGTCGGTACAACGAAACCCACGCAGTTTTTCATTGAAGAAAACCTGGCAAAAATCTCAGTTCAAAAGATACCCACTTGCCCTATCCCACGTCAGCCAAGAAGCAATTAAAAAAACATCCATTATTCACGCAACCTTACCAAAATTGCCGTGGAAGAATCCTTTTCAAAATGGAATTACATTGGACAACCCGTGGAAGAATCCTTTTCAAAATGGAATTGCATTGGACAACCAATTAATATCCTAAAAGTATACCAATTAAGATATTGCTTCCAATTCTAATTCCAAACACTATCCAATTCCAACAGAATACAATCTTCAATACCCAATTAATGCACATCTTCAAGTTATGAAAATTCCCATGTCCAATTTAAATGCCAAAAATAAAAATAAAAATAGGATGTATTAAATCCTAACAGATACCTTAAACGATGGGGTTGGGGGCCTTGGCTCTGTTGGTTGCTGAGGAAATCAATTGAAGTGTCGTTGTGGAATCCACTTCCAACTCAATCCGGCGATAGCCCAGATTCTATGCAATTGTGAGCCCAGTAAAAATCTCCCATAGTTTTGCGAGCATTGGTGAATACCAACCTAGATTTTGGGTGAACCCTTCGAGTCAGTTGCCTGCACAGTCCCGTAGAAGCCCGCCTGCTGTGGCTGTGGACGAGGAGCGTTTACTGGTGCCATCAGTATTAAGTTTCACCAATCCCATTGAAGGCGTGCTCCATCCGATACATTGCTTGTGTCGAGGGCAAGGGCCGGAAGCTGCTGGAGTCCACCATCCGGCTACCTGTCATATCAGATCTGCATAAGACAAAATGCAAGATGCGGGTGAGGAAGGCCAAGTATAATTTGCATAAAATAAAGTCAGATTTCTCCATGTCCATAGGAGCCAACAGGTGGTACCAAACAGGATCGCCCAATCGTGTCATTGGACGCGACGGTGTTGTTGGAGGTTTTTCAGGATCCACTCTTGCTCCGGCATAGTGAAGAAGTCGTGGGGAAGAACATGAGAGGGGAAAGTGTTCTACGCTTGGCGGGCTTTGCTGCAATCCCGCAGGACATGAAGGGAGGATTCATCAAGGCGACAATGATGACACGATCCATCCATGGAGATATGCCGACGGACGAGATGTTGGTTAGTGAGAAGGCGATCATGAGCCAGAAGCCAGAGAAAAGAGCGGATACGTTGGGGACCCGGCCAATGCCAAATTTCCTTCCAAACTGCTTTGGGTTGTTCATCTTTGTTGTCTATGAGCAGGGAATAAGGAGAGGCGATCGTGAATTCTCCCGTGTCGGAATAACCTCGTATCAGTTTATCCTGTCCCAAGTATGGTTTCGAAGGAAATGTACTAGCTATAGTCCTGCAGATCGAGGTTGGAAGATAAGGTTGAATAACTTCCCATTTTTTAATTACCGTCTACATCTACCAAATGTTGGATATTGAGAGTGAGAATGGTAGCAAGAATTGGGTATGTAGCCCAGTATAAAGGGGGCCTAATCTCGGAGTCCATGGATCGATCTAGAAACGAATCCTAGATCCGTCGCCTACCATCCAATGCATGACCTGGAGAATGAGGTGCCAAGTAGCCTGTAAACTTTTCCAGATCATCAATCCACCTTTGCCTTCTAGCTTGGTGGGGATATTGTTGGCATCAAAGTTGTAATTCGGGGAGAGGATCCGCACCCATAGAGCATTAGGCTTGGTAATCAATGTCCATCCTAGTTTGGCTAAGAAAGCGTCATTGGTGGCGCAGATTTTTCGGATGCCAAGACCCCTTGTTTCTTTCGGTTTACAGACTTCCTCCCAGTTGACGAGATGTATCCTTTTTTCCCATTGGAAACCCCCCACAAAAATTGGCGCATCAGTTTCTCCAGCTCGTCATAGAGACTGCAGGATAGCTTGACCGTCTGCATAGTATAATTGAGAAGAACCTCGATAACAGCTTGGATCGAGGTGATGCGACCCGCCAGAGCTAAAAGGTTAGCTGACCATCCGGAGAGGCGTCGGTGTACCTTGTCTAGGATGTACTGATATGTGCGTTTACTTGCTCGTTCGTGTAGTAGGGGAACCCCAAGATACCAGCCCAGGTTAGTAGTCTGTTAGACGTTTAGAGCTCGACTTAAAGCTATTGTAACAGAGTTCGGTACATTTTTGGAGTAGTAACATCGGGATTTAGTTAGATTGACTCATTGTCCGGACGCGTCACAAAACGTTTGGAGGGTTTCCCGAATTACTACTACTTGATCCATCGAGGATTCGGCGAATGGAATGAGGTCATCTACAAAGAACAGATGAGTAAGAGGTGGTCCAAATCGACTAAGTTTGATCGGCTTCCATCGTCCTTATGTCACCGCGTGGTTAATGGAGTGTCCTAGACGCTTCATATATAAGACAAATAGGTAAGGCGAAAGAGGATCGCCCTGTCGTATCCCTCAGGAGGGTCGGAAGACGATGCTAAGTTCGCCATTCCAGTTCACTTGCATGGAGACCGTGGAGATGTATTGCATGATAAGGTTAATCAGCGATGTGGGGACGCTGATATCATTAAGGGTATCTTGAATGAATGCTCAGAATAACCTATCATAGGCTTTCTCCAGGTCCACCTTCAGTGTCATAATCCCTTTGGGGCTCGATTTGCGTTTCATGGTATGGATGACTTCTTGAGTGATGACAATGTTATCAGTGATCATTCGCCTAGGGACAAAACTGCTTTGTGTTGGAGCTACCAGATTGTCGAGGTAAGGTTTAAGCCTGTTCACAATGATCTTTGTGAGAGCTTTATAGAGCACAGAGCAGAGAGCGATACGTCAAAAGTGTGTAATTGAAGTAGGGGACGAGATCTTGGGGATGAGAACCATGATGGTCCTATTGAGCTCAGGTTCCCAGTCTTCAAGCTGAAAATTGCGCTGAATGAATCGGATCACGGATGGGCCAAATGTCTCCCATTGTGATTGATAGAAAAGAGCGGGGAAGCCATCAAATCCTGGGGCCTTGTGAGGATTCATGCTTTGAAACACTATCTTGACTTCCTTAGGGCTGGGGGGCCGAGCCAGATCTGCGTGAGCGTATTGAGGGAGGGGAGGAAATTGTCCATGTAGAGATGGGGGAGTGTGAGGTCGGCTGTCATCTGCATATAACTCCTCCAGAAAATTGTGCGCTAATTGTCTGAGACTCACATTATCCGAGATAAGATTTCCAGTGGCATCTATCAAGGAATGAATCCTGGCTTGGCGTTGTTTTTGTCTAGTGAGGGCATGGTAGTACTTGATATTTCTATCTCCCTGACTAAGCCATTGGCCTCTGGATTGCTGGTTCCAATAAAGTTCTTAATACAGGACCTGCTCCAATTCCGTCCTTAGGTAATCCTCGAGGTCCCATAGAGAGGCCGAGTCAGTCTCGTTGAGGTGTTTTTGGATGCCTTTGAGGAGCGCCATGAGTCTCCTCTTTCTATGGAAAATGTTGCCAAACGTGGTATGGTTCCAATTATGTAGGTATTCCGAAAAAGTCCGGATCTAACCACTAAAGTCAGAACTGGTAGGTTGCCAATGGTCCGCGACAAATTGGCCAAAGTCAGGATGGGTTAACCATGCGGATTGGAACTTGAAAAGGCCTAGTAGCCAGGGGACTATCATTGTTATTGGTAAAAGTGATGAGAAGAGGGCGATGGTGAGACATGATTTTTGTGGTCACACTATTTTTTGTTAGTAATTGACATGATTTTTGTACTCCTTTTTAGTTATTGCGACGTCAGTTATCGTGCAAATAGAAACATGTTAGTTCTCATATATAGCAATTACTTGGTCACGTAGCTAAGCAACAAATTTACACCTTTTAAGTTGTTTCTAATTTAGCCCTTAGAAGTCCATTTTGTTAACTTTGGTCGATGTACGATTTTGGTCATAAATTAACTAATATTTTAATATGAATTTTCTATTTTTTATCATAATAAATTGACGCAAGAAAAATCTCTCTGTTAGAAATCTTCGTATTATTTCTGTATAAACACTTTCTGTACTGATGATAATTTGTTTGGTTTTGTTTTTGCATAAATGAAAATGGTAAGAAAGTAAAGAAAATGCACAAGGTTTACTTGGTTCGATAGCACAAAGCTATCTACGTCCAAGGGCTAATCACACACACAATGGATGTTATTAGAATCAAGAAAGAAGGTTTACAAGAGATTGAGTGTTTTGCAAGAGTTTCTCACAAACTCCCTAGTACACTTTGATAGGTACTCTAGCACTCTCTCTAATTTTCTCTCTGAGCCTAAAGACTGAATGTATACAGATGATTTGTAAACTTGTAGTTGTATTGTTCTCTGCGTATTTTTGAATGCTTGAGACTTTGTCTATTTATAAGTGTTGTGGATGAATTGCTACCTTGGGATAATAACCATAAGCATTTGACTTAGTCCAAATACCCATGCCTTATCAAGTGACTTTATTAAAGATTCCATCTTTAATAATCTTGTTCTTTCTCACATGCCTTTGACTGGGTCCAACAGTGTGCATGCCTTTGTCCACGTGATTTACTTGAAATGCCTTCCATCATACTTTAATATATGTCCAAATGAAGTGCTGCATTTTTGGCTATGCTTAATGTGCCTCACGTGTGTCTGAACAAAAGTGGCTTAGGTGAGTTAATGACTTCAGATAGCTTCCTTTGGAATTTTCGAGAGTCACCCATTTCATGTCTCTGCTATTCTTCTTTCTCTTTTGCTTCGACTCATCATCTGTAGCTTTGTTCTGTAGTGCTTTAGTGTTGATTTTTGAAGAATCATGTGTTTTTCTTCACAATATATATATATATGATAATTTTCTAGATATTATGGGATTTAACAGTTCATTGTCTACTACTTTTAAGTCAGTTAGAAATCTGACAGTTAAGATTTCATTATTCTCTTTCTATGGTCTCATTTTGATTTAGAAAAGAAAGCTTTACCTATCATCTTTATCACAGAGTCATGTTTACGAGAAAAAACTTTGACAACATGGAGAAGCCAATACTACCATATCCACCAGGATGTAGGTTCCTTCCAGGCGATGACCATTTACTGGGTTATTATCTTTTCAAGAAGATCGTTTATGGACTCGAGGAGAATGGTTTGGTGATGGATTGTGATTTATATGGTAAAGAAGTGCCATGGCAGATATGGAACAGTTATGGTGGGGATAATGCTGATAAAGATCTTTACTTCTTTACCCCATTGGAAAAGAAATCTGTTGGTGGTTCGAGGATTGATCGGAGTGTTGGCTCTAGTGGGGCTACATGGCATGAGATTGTCGCCAAGACCTCTATCCCCGCTAAGGCTAAAGTTGGTAAACATAGGATAGAAGTCATCGGATTAAGGAGGGGATTCACATACAAGAATCTTACTTCAGTTCACAATGGTCACTGGATTATGCATGAATATAATTTATCTTTGAAGGGATTCAACATCAACACCGTCCTCTGTAGATTGAGAAACAACCAACCTACTGCTGTTAGAGAGACGAACATTGCTGCACCTGCACAACAGGAGGATTGGTTGCCCTGGAAACAAACAGCAACAACAGGAGGAATGATGGTGGGAGAGCCAAAGTCTTGGAAGAGAAAGGCGGAAGAAACAGAAGACATTACTGATACAAAACTCCAAAATAAGAGGAACAACAATGATATTGTTGAAAAAGCCCCCAAACCCTCCTTTCTACTTGAAGAAGACAGATTTGGTTTTATAAGAATTAATTACCCAAATTATGCAGCCAAACAAGTTGATGGAGCTGATGTCGCATTTTTTCTTCCACTAATAGTGCTGTTGAATGTGATACTGATGTTGATGAATGGAATATCTCGTTTAATTTTGACGAGCTACTTTAAGATCCTGAAATGACATTACCAAGCTCGAAACAGACTGACGACATTATTGAAACAAAACCCTTCGACTCTCAAACAATCTGCAATTTCGGAACTTCACAATGTTCTAATACGCTACTTGTAGAACCAGCTCTTGAGCCAGTGGACATATACAACATCGACAATACTGCAACAACAATAACAACACACATTGATGGAGCTACATGCCCGATTTCTAATTCTTCTACTGCTGTACCTAAATATAAAACAACAACACCCATTGATGAAGCTACATGCCCATTTTTTAATTCTTTATCTACTGCTGCACCTAAACATATCACGCAAACATCTAATGTTAATAGCTTTGGAGGCAAAACCTAGATCGAGTCACTCGCTGAAGAGTTGCTAATGCAGAACAAAGACTCAATAAACTCCATTGAAGATATTAGTTTCTTTCCCAACAATTTCTTCACAGATTTTGATGAGATGCTTCAAGATCTTGAAACAACATTACCAAGCTCGGAACAGATTGACAACATTACTGAGCAAAACCCTTCGGCTCTCAAGCAATCTGCAAGTTTGGAACTACACTACATGTAGAACCAGCTCTTGAACCAGTGGACATATACAACATCGACAATACTGCAACAACAATAACAACACACATTGATGGAGCTACATGCCCCATTTTTAGTTCTTCTACTCTGTACCTAAATATAACACAACAACAGCAGCATTGATGAAGCTACATGCCAATTTTTTTAAATTCTTTATCTACTGCTGCACCTGAACATATCACGCAAACATCTGATGCTAACAACTCTGGAGGCAAAACCTGGATCGAGCCATTTGTTGGGAAGGAAGGGAGTATAACACACGCAACGATCAATCAATAAATCTTTCCCCACTTGAATGAATCGATTAGGAGTAATAATGAGCAAAAATTGGAAGCAAACCAAATGATCACAAGCTGCCCTAATAATGCACAAATCAAAAACCAATCGCAAAACACAACAATTATTTAACGTGGCAAAAACTCCTTCGGTGTGAAGGATAAAAAACCGTGGGACCTCTCTTGGTCCAAACAAATGAAATCCACTATCAAAAATATTGTCTTACAGAGATCAACTGCCACAAAATCTAGAAATCAAATGCTCAATCTCATGTAGCCACAAATTAAAGTAGAGAACTATACTAAGAGAGCAATTACAACAAAGGTTTCTGTTCTAACAAATTCTGAAAAAGTTCCAGCCGTCCAATTCCAATCTTTACCTTTCAAAACAAAGATCCATGAGTAAGGAACATGCTCACCAAAATTCAGCCCGATCAGACAAAGAATGGTAGACAAAAATTAGAATATGCTGAAGATCGTCAGTTCTGAAAATACCTTGAGACCAGTCTACTTTTGGATCCAAAAGCTCAACATCTAGACCTCAAATCCAAATCTCCACCGTTAAGAATGGAGAATAATATGTCTATAAACTGTAAACCAAACATGAGACCGATACAACGGCGAACGACTTCTCAGTTGCCGAAAATGTAAAATGGATCGGGTGAAAAAATCTCTCCTTTTGTGAAGGTTGAAGGAAGAACAAAATCTCTCTCTTCTCTCTCTCACTCTTGGCAGCTGCTAAAATTTTTGGTTTCTTTGACAATACAAAAATTAACCCTAATGGGTTAAAAAGAAAATGGGCTTTAACAAATTTATGGGTTTTACCACATAGGAGGGAACCCAAAGTCAACAATATGTTTATTCTGTAAATGGATTTTACTATTTGTTGGTTCTAAAATGTGTTATTGTCTACTTTTGGTAGGTGAGGATGATGATGAGGCTGAAACTGATCATGGTTCAGCAAGCAAAAGGCATCCTAAAGAGTGTAAAAGTGAAGAAATCCTGCATTAAACAGGTATGCTTATCTATATGCGTTTCCTGTAAAGATTCAATCACTGCTTAATGTTGGTTTGTTGGAAAGTTTGTTCTTTATCTTTTATGTTAATCCTTGATAGGGCCTCTGGTGCTATAAATACCATGCTGCAAAAAATGTGCACAATTCTTGGCTTATTGAAGGATTTGTTATTAATAGCGAAATTGTCCGCTAGCTTCATTCTACAACTGGTGAAGACAAGCTTTGTTGGATAACTTCCAGCTCATACAACTGAAGGCAATTGGTAAACTCAGTGTGGTATGAGGAATTAGAATATTGACTCACTTTCTTCCTTCCTTCTTCAAAATGTTGCTTCTTCTTGAGTACTTGTGTACATGCATTTGAGCGTGCATGCTTTCCATTCACCTGACATTGTTCCATTCTTTTAACCTCAGTATGTTTTTTTAAATGTTTTTCCAGATATTCTACTTGTACACACAACATCGTGCATATGCAATAGATGAAATTGTCCAATTGCTCTAGAAATTACTGTTTTCTAAGCTAACACACAACTGAAAAGAGTTTGAAGATACACGTTCTATTCCATACCCAATCACTAACAATCAGAAACAGAAAAGAGAAGAGAAGAAATATGCTGACAGTTTGCATCTAAATATTGGAAAGGTGATCAAACCAGTAATCCATGGAAATCAAAAAGCTTCCAAACGAAAATAAGAATGAAGAGCAGAAGTCAGGCAGCGTTCTGCCTACAGGTTTACTTCAACAAATATAGAGATAGTGGTTTATTAATTGGAGAGAAAGATACAGTGCGTCATCTTCCTCGGCCCGTTTCAGCTTCTTCTGAGTAAGTACTTTTCTTCCCTGAATTTCTCTATTTATTCTTTCTAATTTTTAAATTATTTCATTTAAATATTAATCTACACGAATAAAAATCTAATCTTATTTTAAAGTTCTAATCCTATATCTAAAATCAATGTTCTAAAAGCATGATCAGATGTCTAGCCAGTCAAAGAAAGTGTTAAAAGTTAAAAGTTTCAATTGGTATTAAACCGTTACAAAATCGGAATGTAATAAATAAGAAGTAAAAATTATAAAAACAAGTATAAAATAAAATACGTTATTGAAATAAAAATATACTAATAATACTTATTAATATATAATAAACTAATAATAAATCTAATAATTTAAACTAATTATGAATCTAATATAAATTTTAAAATAAAAATAAAAGTAAAAATTGTATTTCTTTATTATCATTAATTTAAAAATTCGTAAAAATTGAAGTATATTTAATAAAAGTCAATAGAAAGAATTCTAACCTTATTTTAACTTCTTTTAATGTTCTTTATACATGCCTTTTTATAGTTTAAATATTTTTTAACACATTCAGCAAGATTGCTTATATATATTAATTAATAATTCAAATTTATGATAAAATAATAATTAGTTTTTAATAATAGTAATAATAATTCAAAAAATTTAAATTAAAATATGACGAGATAAATAGAGAACTTAAACTTTGACAAATATAATTTATTAGTGAGATTAATAAATTTAATATTTTAAAGGACAAAAATAGTAATTCATTTTTAACAATAATAATTTAAAAAAAAATTAATTAAAATATAAGTATATAGATAAAAATATAAATTTAAAATATATTTTATTAATAAGATTATGTGATAGAATAAAAAAGAAAAAACTTTCAATAAAAATTTCAAAGTGTTTTTTGAAAAACGCTGTTAACATTTCAAAATTTTTATAATAAGACTTCTGATAAGTTAAGACATACCCAAAACAAAGAATGATAATCTATTAGCCCCCACATATTTAAGTAACTTGACACATTCTCTTGTTTCAAGAATGACCGCACATAGCCCGCACGGGTAGCTCAGTTGGTCATTGGCTTGGTCCAAGAATGACCGCATATATTATATAATTATAACCGGTTTTTTGGAAAAAGCTGACCAGATTTTATAAGAAACCGGCCGATGTGTAGACAAAATTCATTTTACACGCCTTAAAGACATAATTCATTTTGTCTGAAACCTGTACATACATGCGTAAATGCTAATGAAACTCTTGCTTTTGAAGTTAAGACTTGTTATCACTCTTTGATACGGTTTCAAACTAGACATTAGCTAATATATGTACATCTTAACCTGCTGCAATTATTCACCATATTATATAACTAAATTAGTTATTACGTAAATATAAATTAAGTTCTAAATTAACGCATACTAAATCATCACTTCACTGTCTTTTTTAAAAACTTAGGGCCTGTTTGTTTTCATTTTTTTTTTGCCGTTTTTGGTTGTGGTTTTTATTAAAAAGAAAACCTTTAATGAATAGGTTATCTGTTTCAAATACTCAATACAAACTTGCTGGAACTCAGTTATATTGGGTATGGACTGAACCCGAGGAGAACATAATTCGTCTAATATCCACCGTTTTCAAAGGTTGGCATTTAAAGCATGGAGTAAAATCTTCCAAAGGCAACCATTTCATGAACATTGCAAAGTTTTGAATGTCTAGATTCTCAGATGGTAGGCCATCTGATTATTATTAACCCAAACTACATGCAAAGTTTAATTGAAAGGAAATGGTGATTTGTTTAACCCATTTGATTCATTGTTTCAGTTGATTGAGTATTTGAGTTGAGTTGCTGGGAGACCTGGAATTTGTGTTGCTGCTACCAAACTTGCATTTGGGACAGTATAGTCTCTGTATTTGTCACTATAATCCTACAGCCAAAATTTTGTACACAATGAATGATTAACAAATTCAGTTCTTGCCCGATCTGCTCAAGTCGTTAAATTTGTATTGAACGGTGTGGAAGATTCAAGTATAAGGACCTTTTGAGCAAAACAAGATGCACGTTTCTTCTAACTGTATTTTATGAAGTTATTGAATAAAGTTTATATAATATTACTATTAATAAAATTTAGTATTAAATCACTGAAATTTCGGAAATTCTGCCGAAATCCTGTTCTGTATCAACGGCCAAGGAAAGCTTAATTGCCTCTCGATTGAACGACCAAAGTAGAAGCAAAAGGGAAGCAATAACTTTAGCTTGTATGGCAACTGCAAAGAGTTGCTTAGAATCCTATTGTCACTTATTCATCTACAATCTGAAATTCTCTTGCAAGATTCACACTAGCATTTATGCGTTGGCCTAAGAAAATCATGGAAGAACATTTATT
The DNA here is from genome assembly GCA_027568895.1 of Erythroxylum shatona. NCBI lineage: Eukaryota > Viridiplantae > Streptophyta > Magnoliopsida > Malpighiales > Erythroxylaceae > Erythroxylum > Erythroxylum shatona. The sequence goes on along the minus strand of JAOSBK010000001.1, from coordinate 29,362,625 downwards.
TCTCTACTGTTGTCTACAGTGCATATTCCCGGATTCATTAAATCCCTCAATGAGACAAGATGTAATGTCCCAGGCAATGGCGACCCCGGACCAAGAAGCTGTCCGCAAACTTGTTCCATTGTTGGTCGAGAATTTGGGTGAAAACGCAGGCATGCCAGTGCGATGCTGACCACAAGAACCAAGCTTTGAGCAACTTCTTGATTGTTGTTGGGATAGGAGAGTCGTGAATCTAGCATATCTTTCAACATT
>JAOSBK010000001.1:29271803-29282866 GCA_027568895.1 Erythroxylum shatona | reverse complement strand
TACTATACTTGATCCTTTTCTTTTTCTTTTTCCTTTTTTGTTTTTTTGAATACTAAGGAAACAATAATCAATAACAGCAGCTAAATACAATGTGCTCTATGAGTAGAAGTATCAGTAAACTCGTCTCAGAAAAATATAGCCAAAAGTTCCAAAACTAGCTAACTTAGTACTTTATTAAAATTGTGAATAGGTAAGGCTAATGGGGTTTGATGTTTTAGAGTGAGGTGTTTTCTTTAAGTAACAAAAGGGGTAAAGGCTTAAAGGGGCTTACAAGGGTAAATAAGATAGGTGGGTCATTTAAGTCAAGGGTTAAAAGATAAAGGACCTTAATCATTTCTATCTAGCATGCACCTAATAGATTCAAACCGGTTCAGAACAAGTTCTGAAGGTAATCAGCTAAGGGAGTATCATAAACACAAAGAAATGAAATGACTTTTGAATGGAAACATACAGACTCAATTCTTCACATAGGCTTAATTGAAAATTCATTATGCTTCTATACATTACCTAATCACTCAAGCATCAATTTCTGAGTAAACTTATGTAACCGACTACTTTAATTAATCAACATGATTGACCTTATATTCAATTGGCCTAATTCGACTTCAAGCACACAATTCAATCTCATTCTAACTATTAAAATAGAATTTCATAGTTTAACACACGTCACATGCAAATTAAAAGACAGAAAAGAAAGAAAAATCAAAATCAAAATGAACAAAGAAACAGTAAATTCAAAACACACAATCACACAAACATTCAATGTTTCCAAACTCCCTTACACTTAATCTACATTGTCCTCAATATACTCTTAAAAAGAAAAACATAAGAAAATAAAGAAAATAAAGGTTTAAGAAGCTTCTCTGTTAATGCATCAAGGTATTGGTGGAAAAGGCAGTTAAAACTTCTGCTGCTCGAAGAAAGCGAGCTGGTTGGTGCTCCAATCTGTCCAATTTGTGCTCCTTGCATTGTAGGAGTGCTAAAATAGTTCGATCACTTGTAGAAGGATGTATTGTGGTAGGAGCTGATTGTTTTGGTGGCTATAGAGGGGGCTTTTGGTTGTTGGTGAGTTGTCTGTTGATTTGGAGAGAGGGTTTGGATGGCGATGGTGGGGATTGGAATTTTAGGAAAAAAGGAAAGGGACATTGTCAAAATCCCTGTAATTAAATGTCCTATAATGGTGAATCAATTTTGCCAATATCCCCACCTTGAACTAAAAACAAAAGTAACACCACTTAGGAACAAAAACAAAGCCCAAGGGAGATGTTTAATGGACAACTAATTGGTTAATGGACAACTGTTTAATGGAACTTCACAAAATGGGGCCAAAACAATGTAAGTAACATTAATGGAGAATGAACCATGCAACAACCAACATAGCTAATTCTTTCTTTTCAGAAAACTAAGATAAATAAAATGAAATAAAAAATGAAACAACTTAAATTAAAATAAATCTTAAGGTGCCTCTCAAGAGCGCTTCTTTAACGTCATATTAGCTAGACAAAAAAATTTTATTGACTTACTCAGAGTAAACTGGGTCATTCAGTTCAACTTCTTCCGCAGTTTCAACCTATAAATTCTCATAATACGATTTCAATCAGTGTCCATTAACTTTAAACACTTTAAAAGTGTTTAAACTTTGAATTTCAACTGCAACATGTGAGAAAATATTAGTAATAACAAATAGACTTATCAAACGAGATCGTAATTTATCAGAAAAGAGCTTTAGTTTAGAGTGATAAAAAAAGGACCTTTTGACCTATGGAAAATTCTTTTCTAATTAAGTTTTTGTCGTGAAAGGCATTAGTCTTTTCTTTATAGATTTTATCACTCTCATAAGCTTCATTATATATCTCTTCTAACTATTGCAATTCTAATTTTCGATTAATTCCAACCTCAATTAAATCCAAATTGCAATGTTTGACAGCCTAGTAAGCCTTATGTTCCAAATCTACAGATAAATGACAAGGTTTTCCGAATACTAACTTGTATGGAGACATACCAATAGGAGTTTTATATGCTATCCTACCTGCCCATAACGAGTCGTCTAAACACAAACTCCAATCCTTCCTATTATCTGGGGATGGTATGCTATTAAAGTTCGATGTGTAACACCATATTTCTTCAGTAAAACCTCAACAATTTGGTTACAAAAATGAGTCCCGCAGTCACTGATTGTTACTCTAGGCACTCCAAACATGACAAAAATGAGACTTAACAAAATCGATAGCAACTTTAGCATTATCAGTATGAGTAGCCTTAGCTTCAATCCATTTTGAAACATAATCCACAGTAACGAGAATATATGTCTTACCGAAAGAAGAAGGAAAAGGCCCATAAAATCAATTCCTTATACATCAAAAATTTCACATACCAGGATATTCGTGAGTGGCATTTGGTCTTTTGGTCCTAAACCACCTGTTTTTTTGACATCGATCACAAGACTTGCAAAATATATAAGCATCATAAAATAGCTTAGGCTAAAACAAACCACATTCAAACACCTTATGGGTTGTCCTTCTAGGACCAAAGTGCCCACCATATGCAAAAGAATGGCAAAGATTCAATATAGAAGGGATTTCATCATCAGATGCCTATTGCCTAATAATTTGATCAGAAATATTTCCAAAAATGTGGCTTATCCTATGCCTAATATTTAGCCTCTCTTTTAATTTTATTTTTTTCAGCTCGTGATAAAGTATTAGGTAAAGACTTGATAATCAGAAAATTAATTATGACAACATACTAAGGTGTTACCTATTTTTTGGCAAATAAATGTTCATTTGGAAATTCGTCTTTTGGATTGTCTGTAGTTGAGTTTAGACAGATACGACTAAGATGATCTATAACCAGATTTTTAGTTCCCTTTTTATCCCATATCTCCACATGAAATTCTTACAGTAGTAGAATTCAAAAAATAAGACGTGGCTTTGCTTCCTTTTTGGACAACAAATACTTCAACGCAGCATGATCTGAATAAATTATGAGATGTGTTCCCAATAGATATGAACTGAACTTCTTTAGGCTAAAAACAATTTCCAGTAATTCTTTTTCTATTGTTGAATAGTTTTTTTGGGTGTCGTTTAGCATCATAAAAGCACAGTAAATCACATACGGAGCTTTGTTCATCCTTTACCCCAGAACAGCACCTAATGCATAGTCGCTTGCATCACACATTATCTCAAATGGAGACTCGAATCCGGGGGCTGGATTATTGGAGTAGAAATTAGCTTCTCTTTTAATTCATCGAATGCTTTCCTACATGCTTCGTCAAACTTGAACTCCACATCTTTTAGAAGTAACTTGCATATCGGTTAAGTGGTCTTCAAAAAGTCTTTGATAAAGCTTCGATAGAAACTTACATGTCTAAGAAAAGAACGAACTTCTCATACACTAACGGGGTAAGGAAGAGATTTAATGATTTCTATCTTAGCTTCATCAACCTCAATTCCCTTAGAAGACGCTACATAGCCTAATATTATCCCTTAATCAACCATAAAATGACATTTTTCATAATTCAGAATTAAGTTATTTTCAATGCAATGTTTCAAAATTTTTTCAAGGTTAATCAAGCAAGTATCAAAACACTCACCATAAACTGTAAATTCGTCAATAAAAACTTTAATACAATCATCCACATAATCAGAGAAAATACTTACCATAAACCTTTGGAACGTGGCAGGTGCATTACATAGTCCAAAAGGCATTCTTCGATACGCTATGGTGCTAAAAGGACATCTGAAAGTCATTTTTGTCTTGGTTCTCTAGTGCAACAGAAATTTGGTGATAACCTGAATAACTATCTAAACAAAAATAATGAGTTTTTCTTGCAAGTTTTCAAACATCTGGTCAATAAAAGGAAGTGAAAAATTATCTTTAAAAGTAACAGAATTTAACTTCCTGTAATCTAAAAAAAAAACCTTTCACCCATTTTGCACACGAGTGGGCACCAATTCACCTAAAGTGTTCTCCACTACTGCTACTCCAGTTTTCTTAGGAACCATTTATACTGGACTTAACCATTTACTATTTGAAATTGGATAAATTATTCCAACATTGAGGGGCTTCAAAATCTCCTTCTTTACTACCTCCATCATTGATGGGTTCAATCTTCGTTGAGGCGGTCTTGTTTCCTTAGCTCCATCTTCTAATAAAATTCGACATATAAAAATTGATAGGCTAATCCCTTTCTAATAAGTCACAATCTATCCAAAAGCATCTTTGTAATTTTTCAACATACCCAATAATTATGTTTCCGGCAAAGATGTTAGTTTGTTCGAAATAATAACAGGGAGAGTTTAATGCTCAACTAAATACTCATATTTCAAGTAGCCTGGAAGAGCCTTCAACTCTAATTTTGGTGGTTGAATAAGAGATGGCAACAGCTTCGAATTATTTCTAGTTAGCTCTAGAAATCATGCTTATTCCTCCAAGTATTCGCTCCGCTCTAAAATCTGGATAGTGGTATCCAGCTCCTCAAGAATGGCCAAATAATTAGCTATTGTTTTCTCTTCCTAAATATCTAAGCTATTTTCTAATGCAGTGCATAATTTATCTGGTCCATCTAAATAAAATGTTTCCTATACTAAAGTATCAAGAAAACTCACAGAAACAAAAGATTGATCATGATTAGGAAATTTCATGGCATCATAAATATTGAACTGAATCACATCATCATCAAACTCCATAGTTAAAGACCTATCATAGACATCAATTTTTGTTCTAGAAGTTTTCAAAACTGGCCTTCCCAATAAAATTGGGACTGAAGTGGATGAATCTTCAATTCCCATTTGTAAGATATGAAAATCAGTAGGAAAAATCATATTATCAACTTAAACTAGGACATCCTCAAGAACACCCTTTGGATAGGCATTAGATCGATCAGCAAGTTGGATTATGACATTAGTTTCTTTCAGAGGCCATATTCAAAGATTCATAAATAGATTGAGGCATAACATTAATAAACACACCTAAATCCAACAATGCTTTCTTAATTTTCAAATTACCTATTTTACAAGGGATTGTGAACATACCTAGATCTAGACACTTAGGAGGTAACTTCTTTTGAAGTACAACAGAAACATTCTCATCCAACTGCACCTTTTCATTGCCATTTAACTTTCTCTTTGAGGTATAGAGTTCCTTATGAAATTTAGCATAACGAGGAATTGATTTAATAGCATCAAACAAAGGAATATTGTCCTATACCTTACGAAAAGTTTCTAGAATTTCTTTCTGTTGCCTTCTTCTGCTTGGCAAAATGACTAGGAAAAGAAGGTTGTACACTGAACTTAGGCATGACAATGCAAGAATCACCCTCCTTTTTCTCTTGTGACTACTTTGGAACTTCTTTCTCTACTCCTTCAACCTCTCGCTTAGAAACCTTTGGGGTAGGTTCCTTTAACTCTTTACTACTTCTAAGTGTGATAACACAAGCACTCTTCTTTCAATTCATCTCAGGTTAAGAAGGGAGCTTTCCTAAATTTTGTGCCTCCAACCTATTGATAACAATTGCCATTTGGCTCATTTGAGTCTTAAGATTCTGTATGCTGGCCTGCGTATCTTGCTGAAATTTCATGGTGTTTTATTAAAAGGTCACACTATTTGTGGCCAATGTCTTGACTATGTCCTCCAAAGAATTATTTTCACCAGAACTTTATCCCATTTGCTGTTGTTGTTTAGGCACATAAGGTTGTTTATATGGCTAAAAATTAGAACTTACTTGTTGTCCCTAATTGTTGCCATAACGGAGGTTTGGATGATCTCGCCAACTCAGATAATATATGTTTAAAAATGGGTCATACTTCCTTTGAGGTTGTCCCAAATAACCACCCATTGTCTTGGCTTCTTTAACTTGGTCTTCTTGTAGAGTGGGACACATATCTGTAGGATGGCCAACCATAGAACAAATACCAGAAACTTCCTCTTTCCTTGATACCATAAGTTGACACACCAAAGAAGTCAAATCATCTAATCTTCTTTCCAACGACGAAATTCCCATCTCATTAACATGTCTTAAACCATAATCATTCTGAGATCCAAATTGTTGAGAGTTAAAAGTCATAGTTGAGATCAAATCCCATGCAGCTGTTGGTGTTTTATCAACTAGCGCTCCTCCACTTACAACATCTATCATACTCCTCTTAGTCAATAAAAGACCTTCATAAAAGTATTGAATCAACAGTTGCTCACTGATTTGATGAAGGGGACAGCTTGCGCACAACTTCTTAAATCTCTCCCAATATTCATATAATGATCCCCTGGTATTTTTTCAAATGCCACAGATTTCTTTTCTAATATTGGCGGCCTTAGAAGCTAGGAAAAACTTCTCAAGAAATATCTTCTTCATCTATGCCCATGTTCTAATACTTCCAGAAGGTAAATAATATAACCAATCTTGGGCATCGTCTTTCAAAGAAAAGGGAAAAGCCCTCAGCTTTATCTGCTCTTCGGTGACATTGGTAGGCTTCATCCCTATACAAACAACATCAAACTCTTTCAAGTGCTTATAAGGATCTTCTCCTAATGTACCTTAGAAAGTGGGTAACAAGTGAATCAATCCTGACTTCAACTCAAAAGTGTTATTATCACCCAAATTCAGAAAATTAATACAGTGAGGATGTCGGTCCTCAGTTGGAACATCCGGTTGGCTTAAAAGTGCGACTGTCATTCTTCTCTCAGTACTTGTTGTCATTCTTTCGTCGGCTTTCTTAATGCCTTTGCAGTTTTCTCAATTTCAGGATTGTACTGCAAATTTTTAGACTAATTCGAACACGTAACGTACATAAACCGTCAAAAATTTCCCGACAACAGTGCCAAATTTTGGTTAATGCTGTCACCTGCAACCAAATATAAAAAGAAACTAACTTCCTACAACACAAATTAATGTAGTAGTGGAAAGTAGGGATCGTTCTCACAAGGAATTCAGACATTAGTAGTTATGCAATAAAAGGGGGTTGTAATTGTGAATTAAACAGAATTTAATTAGAATACGAAATTAAAAAATAACTAATAATAAAACAATGAGAATTTAACAATCAATAGAAACAAATCTTGGTTTTTCCTTCGTTATTAAACTTGCGTTGATAATCGACACTAAAAATAACCAATTTATTAGTTAAGCATTCATCGTGATAAATTTCTTTACCTATTTTCTATTATGTTTAGTTAACCAAAACATGTATTTGAATTAACCTTATTAATTAATAACCTGGATACGATCTCAGATTTATTTAATTAATAGTTTTACGAATCAAGAAAATCGACAAACTAGACAACATACATACGATGTATATTTAGCCTAGACAATAAATTTTCCTAGAATCATGTCCCTAATGTAGTAGACAAAATTGCTAGCCGCTACTTTTGGTTAAAAGGATTGAACATCAACCTATTTAATCTAGTGATTGATTGAATAAAATCATAAACTAGTTACGCACCTAGCTGTAAAATCAAACAATCAAATAATGACCTAGAAAAATAATTAATACTTGACTAATAAATCGATTGAAATAAAGAACAAAAGTTTCATAACATTTCAATAACTAGGATTTTGTCAATCAAAAAAATAAAAATTTAGTTACCCAACACCACAATTTTTCCTAATTATTTGGGACAGTCATTAGCGTTGGGACTGTCGTGGGTGTTGCTCTTCTTGTTTTGCCGCCAACCCTCTTCTCTATTTGCTTCTTATGCAGCCATCTCTCATTCACTATTCATCGATGAGACAAATAAGGTTGGGGTTTAATGGTGTTCCACGCAGGTGTTCATCCACACACCATGTCTGCACCATCTCCAAGCCTCTTCTTCCATACTCAGCCGCCGCCCTAACTTGCGCTCTCTCTACTGTTATGTGATTAGACAATTTAATGTTGGTTCCTCTTTTAAAACCACATGCTACTGGGTCACACTGTTGCTATTGCCGTGTCTTCTCATGTGTTTTGAGTAAAACGCCTGCGTTAAATACATGAAACGCAACTCTTTCTAGTGTTAAACGCAAGCATTAGATGCAACATGCATTTAACGCATTCCTGCTAGCATTTTGGTTGCTTATTTATGTTGTGCCTCTTGGACATTGTCGTTTTCTTACTTCAGCTGCTGCGTGATTTTGCTTATGTATGTGTTGCACGAGGCCATGTCTAATTAGGATTAACATCTAGTTCAGCTCTTTTTATCCCAAAATCATCGCGGTTCTTTCTATTTAGTTCCAAAATACACCTTGACATAAAACAAGATTAATTCTCATTAAGTATAACTTCAAACCTCAAGAATAAAGAAACTTAACACACAAAAAGATAGAAAATAAAGACACTAACACATCCTAATACTTTGATTCAATCACATGACAAGTAAAAGGGCTTGCAAAACATTTCCTCATTTCCCTGATTTATTTGTCACTTCCAGTGAAAAGTTAGGAAAATTAAAGTGTAGATGGTTGACACACTAAACTTATTATATTAGCCTTAAGTCCAGATTTTTGCAAGGGGAGCTTCAATTTCATTACCTTTGTTAAAGAGTAAATGGTTTCTCTGATTCCTTCAGCATTTCCTCCGTCTTTTTGACCTGCAAAAATAATTAAATATGCAAACATTCTATTATAGCATTACATAAGAGACTAATAAAATCATGAAGCATTCCCAAACGAGAAATAGGAAGCAACACTAATAGTTGAAAGATATGACCAATATAATCTAAAAGAACAAGTTAAGTGACCAAAACTCACACGAAAATAGATTTTGGAGACAACATACAAAATCTTGAAAGTTAAGATGAAATTGTTAAAGATTGCATTGCCCTATTAATTGCGAATTGTTTGTCTTTCCATATACTACTACTTTTTTCTTTGTGAAACTAAACAGTGAATCCCAGAAGGGACAATCATCACTGAACTTGATATATATATTCTGGTTAAGAATCAAAGTTCAAATGGAAAACAAGTATAAATCAAGATAGAATCAGCCACATATAATCTGAAATTTTTTAGATCCCATCTAATACAAAAAGATGCAACACCACTTCCATGAAAAATTGCTCAGTAACATAGGAACTTCCATCCTTTGAGTTGCAATAAGTGACTCAATAATTATATAGTAACTTTATAGTCTCTACCCATGTTTTTTTCCCCTTTCTTTTCAAACTATAGTCATCTATACTTTTGCTACTTTCTGTAGTTATAAGTGCTTCAGTTAACTCTAAAATAAAACAAAAAGCACTTAAACATAATTTGATGCGTACTCATCTCTATACCAAAACATTAAGCTATTTGAAATTTTTTTTCTCTTACGTTTAATATTTCAAACAAAAGATAGAAAAACATATAGAAAAGTGATTATCTTTTTTTGCAAAATCAAACCAAACATTCATTACCCGGGATAGACCACTGTGTTTTTCCTCTTGCCTGCTCGATGATTTAACAATAAACCATCCTATGAATGTTCAAGTGGAGGTAGCAGAGACTTAGTTGAATATAACGTTTCACAGATTCACACACGTAATGATAATGTTAGTTTGGTTGGGTTTGTAACAAGATACATACTTCTCTATAACTTGAGGGCAATTGGAGACAAAATGCATTATGAAAACTGAAGATTAAGTAGAGACTAAAAGGGAATCTAGCCAGAGAATTAAAGAACACAAATCCTCTGTTTCAATTCACCTAATAAATACCCTTTGATATAGTTCACCTAATAAATACCCTTTAAATTAAAGAATATTAACAAGCTTCTACGCAATTACAACTACAAAATTGACCCAAAATTATGCATAATTAAGCAGCAAGGAACTTCAATTTCATTACCTTTTATAACAGAATAGAAGATCCCGAGACTGACCCAGTAAAGATAGTTATTTGCAGGGCAAAGATCATACACATTGAGATATAACATCGCTCCATTGCTCTCCTTATACTCTGCTCCTTGTTCGAGGTGAAGCTCAATGGAAGTAATTGTATTGCCTCACCAACTACCAAAACTCTGAACACATTCACAAACCTGCCATCTTCTGCAAGAAAAAACACGTTTTCGATAATAAACAAGAAGAAAAATTACTCGACCCTTAAAAAAGAAAATTTTCAAAATTTAACAAAAAAACTAGAGTAACTACCCGAGAAAAGTAAAAAATTTGACTTTCCTAATGGTCCAAGAACGAGAAAATCCAGAAGAGATCCAAGAAGGGAACCGTAAGAAGACTAAGAAACAAATGGAAAGAGTTGAGGTGGGAAACAAAATCAAAGAAAGATAACGAATTGCCCACGACAACACATACAGACACAACTAAGAATTGGCTATTACATCCATGGGCAAATTGAACAAATTTGAGAAGCATATCATCCGATCGCTAAATAAATGAAAAACAGAAGATACCCAGATGTAGTTGATAGAGAACAAAATTATGAAGCTTTGTTGGTAAAGAATATACCTCAGCCTAGGAAGGAGACAGTCCACGAATTAATGCAAAAGGAGGAGGGAAAGAGTTGAGAAGATCTAGCGCAAGATTGAAAAAGTAAAGCAGTAAAGCAAAATCAAAAGAACGAGAGAGCATAGGCTTTGATTAGGCGAGAGTAAAGCTGAGAGGTTTGGTTTTATTAAAATTTTGATGTTTTAATCTCGAAATAGAGTAGGCACAATGTTTGTGGAGCAACTGATCTGATGCCCTGAGAAAGCACCAATACACAGACAATCATACAATCACATGAAAATTGAAAACCCAAGCGGTAGTTCATAGAGTGAAGTTAGCATCTTTAACAATTTTCTATAAATATTAGAGATGTCAAAAAGGGCCTGGTCCCGCTAGGGATGGCAGTGGGTTTTCAACCCGATTAACATCTGCACTATTCAACCCGAAAAAATGGATATGGAAGCTAAAAAATAGATTTTAAATGGATGTTGAAAAATGAATGTGGATATAGATTTAGATACGGGTCTAGTGATAACCCAAACCATGGATACCCATATCTTACCCGTTTTTTATTAACTCTATTTTTTCTGTTTTTTTTTTTAATATTTATGGTTAAATATAATAAAATATTAATATTTTATGAGAAAAACAACTTTAAAATCTCCACT
>JAOSBK010000001.1:29183468-29194814 GCA_027568895.1 Erythroxylum shatona | reverse complement strand
CATATCTAGCCAGCCTAACTTTGAAAATGAATCCGCATAAAGAGATAACAACTGTAATTCCATTAGGCATGAGGATCGATCATGATCCTAAGCAATCTGCAATCCACCATCCACAGTATTTGAGCCACCCATCACGGTGGTTTGACTCGTGGGCCACCATTAAAGCAACCTCTACAATATTGGACACAGCCACTTGTTGCTTGCAGCAAATAGCAACAACCCTGGCAGGATTCGATCACAAAAAGCTGAGCTTGATATGATATAAACATACATATGATATACACATGTATATTTAGATATATATGTATGCATGAAGAGCCGTAACTCTTGGGAATTTTACCAGAATCAGAGAACATGTCCAATAAGGTACAAAACGACATTGAATTTGCATAAATATGTGTTGAAATTAAACCTAACACGACAGTATGATTAGCATATCTTTGTAATAATAATGCATTATTGTGCTGGTGCTGATTGGATTATATTCCTTGGTTGTGTTGTGACGTTACGTGCAAGAGATTTTGCTCAATGCTCAGTGGACGTGTTATAAATAGAAATTAAATAACAAATCGGAGGAAGCAATTATATTTTTTTAAAAAAAGAAATTTATGCATTTTAGTAATATATATAATAATTATAAATTACATTAAAATATTTTGAATAGAAGACATGCCTTTTATTCCTAATTATTAACATAATTAAAATTTATTAAAAATTTACTAGGTACCTATGTATTTTTATTTAATCATCATCATTATTGCACCAAGTCTGAAATTTCGCAATGAAGCGGGTCTGAGGGAGGTTATATAGTATGCAACCTTACCCCTATACATAATAGAAGAGCTGCTTCGGGTAGACTCATATGTAGATGTGACATGCAAAATAATGATGCAGGGCACAAAAGAAATAAGGAAAAAAAGTACAAAACCAGTACAAAAAAATTGATGTAAAACCTGATCTGTCAGGACCATTTTATTTGATCATAAAATGGAAATTTGAGAGAGAGCCTTGACCCAACTGATAAAAGTTGCTCATTTGTAACCGTATATTACATGTTCGAATTATGAAAACAGTCTCTTTGAGTTACCCCTCCTATTATCAGTTGATTTTAGGATGAAATCTCATTTGAGTTTGTATGTACTCAGTTTTTTTTAGCCTAATCTTACAAATTTTAATAAAGGCTACGATTTTTCAAAAAAAAACGAAAATTAATTATAATCACATAAAAAATCCAACATTATAAATATAAATTTATATTAATTAAGGTTGTGGATAATGATTGGTCATTAGAAATTGCAAGAATGAAATCTAACATAAAATCTTAGTTGCATTATTAGGGAGTAATGATACCCAAAAAAAAAAGAAAAAAAAGAAAAAAGGTGTTATTAATTATGTTATAGAATAATAATATCCCATGAAAATACGAATAAAACCACATGGCATATGGCATCTACTTTAATTATTCACTTAATAGGTATGACCACATTATTATGGTATGATACGATTCCTTTTACCTATTAAAGTAGTTCAACTTGTGGAATAAACCTTCTTAAACACATCTTAATATAGAAGTCGGGATAAAGCCTCTTTACGTGTTAGAATTAAGTTACGTACTTTTGAACCTTCTCAAATATCGCATTTCAATGGAATTTTTATTATTGTTGGTTTAAGTTGAGATAAAGAAGAAATGTAGATAAGATAAAATCTTAAAGAAGATAATTAATTAGAAATTAATTTATAAATATTATTTCAAGGAAAATTTTTAAAATATCGTCATTTTAGGTGATTATTTTAAATTTAAAATAAAAATGTCTTTTTAGATGATTTTTAAAATAATATTATTTTATGGTGAGAAGTTGAATATTCAAATTATCGTAGCAAACTTCAAATAAGTCTTCAAAATCGAGTCCGATTCAAGATCTAATTTAATCAAACCTAAACTATATCCAAACTATGATTTATTGGTTCATTAATCCCGCAATAATTCGAGTATGGAGATACTTAATAATACTCAATCTTATTTTTACGTAATAAAGAGGCGATTCATTAATGCTGTAAATTATTACAGCCGAGAGTGCCATCTGTTTCCAGTATACTAGCTGGCAATGAACACACGCACAATCATACCTGGTTGTTCAATCTCAGTTTAGACAAGAAGTACTGACATGAAATGTTGTTCAGCCCTTTTCAAGACAGCTAATTTCCCCCTGTATGGTAATAAGACAATAACTGGTTTTTTGGCATTGACCTAGATTTGACATTTCGACCTAGTCTAATCTAATTCAGTATCGACTTAATAGATGAAAATTAAATTATTGAAATTTAGAATTTAAGCTTAAAATTACAAAGATTTATGCTTAATTTAATTTGAAATTTTAGATTTATTTCAAAAATTTTAATTCAAATTTGAGTTCTATAAACTTTTCCGACTTAAGCTTCTCGTTAAATTATACTCCCTTCTATTCTAAATAAGTGTCGTTTTAGAGAGATGTACACTTATTAAGAAAGTCAATGAAATATTTGATATACCCTTATTAATTGCATATTGAATTGCTTTGAAAATGTAATCTGTATAATTAGGATGTGAGAGAAATTAAAGGGTAATTTTGGAAGTAAAATTATAAACATGCATGAAAAATCGTGAACGACACTTATTTTGAATAATTAAAATCTCTCTAAAACGACTTTTATTTTGAATAGGAGGGAGTATATTTTAGCTTATAAAAAAGTCATTTATATGAAAAAAAGTGCATTTAAATTTTACAACTAAACACTCATTTTTTTAAAAAATAACTTTTGCGGTAGAAAAAAGTACTTATTCACTTTCCAAAAGCTGAAGCAAACAGGCACTAAGTCAGGTCAAGGGAGTCTGATCAAAACTTGATCAAGTCTAAGTCACATAGTTCGAAAATGGTCAAGTAAAAAATTAATGTCATTTTGATATAATTGATCGGAATGATGTAATTTAATTTTAAAATTTTATATTTACAAATTAAAATGACGTTGTTGTAAGTAATTTCACCAAAACAATATCATTTTAAGGACATTCTTCAAGTCCGAGCTTAGTTTAAAGTCTAGTCGACTTAAGTTTAATCTATTGATTTTGAATTGGTCGAACCAAACTTGTCAACTTTTCCCTCTAACATAAAAATCAATTAGGTTTCTGTATCGAATTAATCACATAACCACTAGTTGGTGATTTTTAGTAATTATTTCTGCCAAATAAAAAAATTATTTTAAAGTTATATATATTCTTATTTATAATATTAATAATCCAAGAGAAGACTTTGAATTTAGTGCAATCACCAAACAATTGCTGGAGTCTGTTCAGGTGGAAACAGGATAAGTATGGATGATTTTGCGTAACATGGTAGGCAAGATTAGTTGATCATTGAACTTATTATCGCAAGCTATTGATTTAATATGTTCTTATATAATTCCTCTGACCCTATGCATTGTTCCGTGTAACTTAGCTCCTTCTCTAATGGCACCTCCTGCTGTTACTGTTAGAACTATCAGAAAGTCTTCAGCACATTTCTTGTTGATGCTATGCCTGCAAATCATTGCAACCACCGCATTCCCACTTGTATGTATCTTCCATTTTTAACTCTTAATCGTTGAATGAATGTAGATTACTCTTGTAACACCATTTATTTTCACTTCTGATACAGTTCCCAGTTCCGTCAGACAACTGGATCAACCATGGTAAGGACATTTACAATAGAAGATATGCTGATAAAGAATGGAAGATCAGTCCCAGAACAGTTTCCAATCTCCGCCTGAAATGGGAATTCGTGGCAGGAAAAGATATAACAGCAACACCGGCCATTTTCGATGGAGTCATTTATTTTCCAAGCTGGAACGGGTATTTATATGCTGTTCGTGTCTACGATGGATCTGTGGTCTGGGAAAAGAATCTGCAGAACTTGACAGGCATTCCTCCAAGGACTTTTATTCTGAACGTGAACTCAACGGTGTCGAGAGCAACTCCGACGATTGTCGGTGACTTGCTTATCACCGGATTGTATGGACCTGCCGTTGTTTTTGCTGTTAAACGATCGACCGGAGAGCTTGTCTGGCAAACTGAGATAGATAGCCATCCCAGGGGATTAGTAACCATGTCTGGAACCCATTACAAGGGGTTAGTCTTCATTCCTATCTTTACTGTGAAATTCTATCTAATCATATTTTGTTTGTAGACTTCAATTCGGATATGAACTTTATAGAAAAACAATTATTGATTGTAGTTTCCAACAGGGCTTACTACATTGGCACATCTTCACTAGAAGAAGGCGTAAGCATTGACCAATGCTGCACCTTTAGGGGAAGTTTCTTGAAATTGGATGTCAGAACGGGAAAAATCTTGTGGAGGAAATACATGTTGCCTGACAATTCAGGAAAACGTGGAGGGTATGCAGGAGCAGCTGTGTGGGGAAGCAGCCCATCGATTGATGCTACAAGAAACCATGTCTACATCGCCACAGGGAATCTGTACTCAGCTCCTCCTCGAATCCTCCAATGCCAGGAAAAGCAGAACAATCAGACAACACCTTCAGGTCCTGATGAGTGTATTGAGCCTGAAAACCACTCAAACTCTATCCTAGCTCTTGATCTAGACTCTGGAGACATCAAGTGGTACAGACAGCTAGGAGGTTATGATGTGTGGTTCTTGGCCTGCAGCAATCCTTCAACTCCAGGCTGCCCACCTGGTCCCAATCCTGACGCCGATTTTTCTGAAGCACCCATGATTCTGAACCTATGTGTCAATGGAACTTATCAGGACACTGTCGTTGCTGTTCAGAAAAGTGGATTTGCTTGGAGTCTGCATCGTGATAATGGCACTCTTGTCTGGTCAACAGTAAGTTTACCTGAGCTTTTATATACTCTAACTAGGATTTGAGTCTGATACAAAATGATCAAACCTGGAATTTATGTTATAGAACGCTGGACCTGGAGGGCTAGGAGGTGGAGGTTATTGGGGAGCAGCAACAGACAACAAGGTGGTCTATACCAACATTGCCAATTCTGGATTCAAGAATTTTACACTCAGACCTTCGACAAGGAACACAACAGCTGGTGGGTGGGTAGCCATGGATGCTCAAACAGGTGACATCCTATGGTCAACAGCTAATCCAACTAATGCCACAGCTAGTGGACCTGTTACACTAGCCAATGGAGTCCTTTTTGGTGGTTCAACCTACAAGACAGGGCCGATATATGCATTAGATGCAGAAAGTGGAGCAATCCTGTGGTCTTATGATACTGGAGCTACCATTTTTGGCGGAGCATCAGTTAGCGATGGATGTGTCTTCATTGGCAGTGGATACAAGTCTAGTATTGGATTTGTATTTCCAGATTACACCGCTGGAACGTCACTCTTTGCTTTCTGTATTAAGTAATTAAAACTACAGATGATGAACCTGTACCCTTCTGTGTTTTCAATCTCAACCAGATTCAGATGTAATAAACATGTAGGTTTGGTTCATCTGTAAATCGCATTTGTGTTCTTACTTTCAATAAACTAAATAATTTCACTTTGATCAAACATGCAAAAATCTATCACTGTGCAACATTAAAAATTCCTGACACAGTTATTTGTGGAGATAAGGTTGACAATTTAGTTTCATCCTTAGCCAACCCATAAACAACACAGACTTGAACTTAGGTTATGGGTCAATCATTCCGTAGGTGATGATACGTAGAATTTCTTCAGACGGGAAATATGGAATACAGGATGAGTTTTGGCTCCTGGTGGAAGGATGAGGCGGTAAGCAATCGTCCCAACTTTTTCAGCAATAGAGAAGGGCCCGTAAAGGCGAGGAGATAATTTTCTGTTGATTTGGGAAGTTAAAGGTAACTATCGATAAGGGTGAAGCTTAAGCAAGAACCTGTCACCAACTTCAAAATGAATGTCACGATGGTGGAAATCATAGGTAGTTTTCATGGTATTTTGAGCTTGTAAAAGGTGTTCCCGCAAGTCTGCCAGAAACTGAGCACGAGTTTGCATCAATATCTACTGTGCAACCTTCGCAAGACCAGAACAGTATGATAGAAGGCGAGGTGGAGGTCTGCCATACATAACTTCGAAGTCCAACACTCATAAACTCACTCTATTAACTGCCTCAGTTTGGCCATCGGTTTGGGGATGATAAGTAGAGCTGAAAGAGAGTTTACAGCCACTCGACCGAAACAATTCAGACTAAAAGGAGCTGGTGAAAGTGACGTCCCTGACAATGGATTCGGGCAATCCATGCAACTTAAAAACCTAGTCAAAGAACAGTCGAGCAATAGAAACAGCTGAATAACGTTGAGCGATTGGCAAGAACTGGGCATACTTTGAGAAATGATCAACAACTAGGAGTAGCACTGTTTTGCTATTGGAGGAGGGAAGGCCGTCAATGAAGTTCATTGAAATATCTGACCATATTTGATTGGGAATTGGAAAAGCCTGTAAAAGAACGACAGACTGCAAGTTTTCAGATTTATTTTTCTGACAGATTTCGCAAGTTATCACCAATTCTTGGACCTGTTTCTTCATACCCGACTAATAAAAATCTGCAGAAATTCTATGAAGTGTCGTTTGATAGCCCTCATGACACTGAGCATGAATAGCAGAGGTAATAGCTTGTGGAAATGAAGAAGCTGATGAAATATACACCTATTTTTGAAAAATATAGACCATCCTTATAGGACCATTGGTCACCTGCAGTTTCTGCTGTAATTCTCTCAGTGAATTTCTGTAATTCAGGACTGCTAGAAATTTCTGCTCGCACATCATAAAAAAGACCAGTTGAGGCATGGAAATCGCAGCCAAAATGCCCACATCTTCTTGCCGGCGTGAGAGAGCATCGACCGCTACATTTTCACGGCTTGCTCGATATTCCACCTGAAAATCGAGTCCTATGAGTTTGCTAACCCAATGTTTTTAAGGATTTGCTGCTCTAGTAGAAGCTTAAGGTTAAAAATGATCAGTCCGAATCAAGAAACGCTGACCCCATAAATATGACCTCCAGTGGCAAACAACTTTGGCTAACGCAATCAGTTCCTTTTCATAAGCTGGTAAGTGACGGTGTCGTTGGGCCAAAATGCCGCTAAAGAAAGCAATTGGGTGACCTTCTTGTTGTAGAACAACCCTTATACCTGCATGAGAGGCATCACATTCAGCAACAAACAGCTTGGAAAATCCGGAAGAGCTCAAACTGGCGCTGTGTTCATGGCCAACTTTAAGGCCTCAAAAGCTGAAGTGGATTCTGATGTCCAGGAAAAAGAGTTTTTCCGTAACATGGAAGTGACAGGATTAATAACCTGTGAGACCCAAAAATTCACGTAACGTCGATATAGTACTGGGTTGGGCCCATTGAATCATAACTGTAATCTTTTGATGGTCTGCTTCTTCTCCCTTGGAAGAAATCAGATGGCCCAAGTAAGAGATTTGGGTCTGCCCAAATAAACATTTGGAGTGTTTGAGGTACAAAGAATGTTGTTCGAGCAAGGAGAGAACAATTCGAAGATGTTACATGTGCTCTGCTCATGTCGTGCAGTAAATTAATATGTCATAAAAAATCAAGATAAATTTCTGCAAATATTGTTTGAAAATGTCATTCAAGCTGATGGTGTATTCGAAAGGCCAAAAGGTATGGCTAAAAATTTGAAGTAGCCGTGGTGAGTGCAGAAGGTAGTTTTCTTCACATCAGTGTCTTTCATTCGAATTTGATGATACCTTCGAATGTAGCTCCAGCTTGGAAAAGAAACAAGAACCATATAATTCTTTTAATAATTCATCAATTACAGGAATTGAAAATTTATCTTTCACTGTTTAGGAGTTCAACGTACGGTAGTCTACGCATAATCACCAGGAATTACATGGTAGTCTACACATAATCGCCACGAATTATCTGCCTTTTTAACTAAGAGAACTGATGCAAAAAAAGGGGATCGATTGAGCCATATAATTCCCTACTTAAGCGTCCCATTGCATTGACGCTCTATCTCGTCTTTCTGGCCATTGCGGTAACGATATGGATGAATAGCAATAGGACCCACTCCTGGTGCTAGGGATATGTGGTGATCACAGTTCCGAGATGTCGGTAGTCCTTCCGGAATGTTGAATAGAACTTAGAATTCATTAAGGATGCTTTGAAGTTCTAGTTCCTTGTGTGACTAGAGATGAAATTAATGAAGAGTTAGTATGTTGAGGAATGTTCTTGATCCCATTTAATTCCATTTCTTGGTTCTGCCACTAGAAATACATCTTCTTATTAGAAAAATCCCAAAGAATAGGACCAAGTGTTCGAAGCCAGTTAACTCCCAGCACTGCACTATATCTATAAAAAGGTAGCAAATACAAATTTAAATGGAAAATTTGTGGTCCTAACCAAATTGGAAGCAATTTGCATGTTTCAGGACTGCTCACTTTCTCTCCATTAGCCACCGTCACTCTTAATGTAGCCTTTGCCTTTATGGGTATTTTTAGCTGCTCTACTAGTACTAAATCAACAAAACTGTGAGTACTTTTAAATCAATCAAAAGTATGGATGGCTTACCATTGAAAGATCCCTCTACTTGCATGGTTTGAGGCTTATGCATGTCAGTAATTGCATGGAAGGATATCCCTGGAGCCTTTACATCTTCCAAATTTTTTGTTTCACTTTCGTCAACCCCTTCCAACTAGAATAGTAGTTTGCCCAAGTTTATACTGTTCGTCACAATTGAAACACAAGCCTTTGGCACGCCTTTCCTTCATCTCTGCCCGATTAAGCCTTTTTACAAAGGGTGTTCGCTGATTTATACCAATAGAGCCCTTCTGAGAACCACTTGCCTCTAATCGTTGTTGGATTCCCCTTCGTTCATAAAGTTGGGCCAAGCTTATAGCACTGGTGAGATCTCGTGGGTTTTGTAGTTCTACTTCCACTGCCATTGCTTCCTTTAGGCCGCTTATGAAGATTTCCACCTCTTGTTCTTGGGACAAGGTGCTAGCCCTGGCAGCCAATTGTTCGAAACACCTCTGGTATTTCTCAATAGTCCCTATTTGTCTGAGTTTGGACAGTTCCCCAAGCTTTTTTTTAAATTAAGAGGAAAATATATATCTAAACCAACATTACAATGAGTTTAATACTATACACAACAAAAGAAAGCAAATCTAATACAACTTATTTACATAACTAAGTTAAAGGTGCCAGCTATACTTCATGTCATCAGATAAGATAGTGTGCAGATTTTTTGCTATTAAAGAAGATCAAATCTAATTAATTATGTCCTCTGCTACTCGATAGGCTCCAGTTTTCTTATGAGCAAATAATGGCGAGTTCCCCAAGCTTGTCACTATGGATTGGAGGTCCAAAACGCAGGTTATAGTTGATTTTTAATTCATCCCAAGTCAATTGAGGTCAATCCCGCTCTAATTTAATGAACCACAGTTGAGCATCTCCTTCTAAATGAAAGGATGCCAGTCCAACCTTGTTTTCTGCTACAATATGTTGATGGCAGAAGAAATGCTCGCAACGGTTTAACTAACCCAAAGGGTTAGAAGATCCATCATAGCATGGAAACTCAAGTTTGGAGTATTTTGGAACAAAGTTGCCCCCTTCATGGTTTCCTGCTCCAATCCTTTGTTTTTGTTGTCCTCGATTACTAGACCCCTCTCCATATCTAACAGCTAATTCTTGGGGTAGTCTTTCTAATTGGGCTACAACATCCTTTTGTCTTGTTGAAAAATGATTCAAAATATCTTAGATTTGTTGAGGATAAATAAGTCTTTTCTTTTCGGTTTGAATGAGTCTTAATTTGGTTGTGTTTTGTTCCTAGTATTATAGGTCATTACCGAGTCCATGGGTAGAGTTTGTTGAGCATTTTGCTAAGTTTGTTAAGTCCGTAAAGTGCTTATAAATAATACTGTTTCTATTGAATAAAATATCTCTTGCATTATTTTTTAATTTGTTACTCTGTTTTTCATTTGTACTCTTTTATGTCTTTATTCTTTCAATAATTTGGTATCAGAGCTTGTTGACTTTTGAGTGAAACACATGACTGAGTGATAAAATAAGAGAGCAAGTATAAAATAAGATAATGAGAACACTTGGTTTTTCTTCATCACAGCCACTCTTACCAATTTTCAATGATGAGAAGTATGAGTGTGGAGTATAAAAGTGAAAACACTACTCAAGTCTCAGGAGCTATGGGACTTGGTAGAATACGGGTATATCGATATACTAGAAACAAATGAAAAAAAGAGAGGAGATTGAAGGAAACTAAGAAGAGGGATGCCAAAGCACTGTTCATTCTCCAACAAGCAGTACAAGACACTATTTTTTTCAAGAATTGCAGCAGCAACTACATTAAAGAAAGCTTGGTCAATATTGCAGAAGGAGTTTCAAGGTGATGCAAGAGTCCTAGTTGTAAAATTATAGTCACTAAGACGAGACTTTGAAACCTTGGTTATGAAAAATAATGAATTAATTGCTGATTTTTTGTCAAAGGCAATGACAATAGTCAGTCAAATGCACTTTTATGGTGAATAAATTTCTAATGAAACAATTGTTTCAAAAATTCTGAGGAGCTTGACACCAAAATTTGATCATGTAGTAGCTGCTATAGAAGAAACTAAGGATTTATAGATTCTTTTAGTTGATGAAATGATGGGGTCCCTTCAAGTTCACGAGTCACGAATCAATAGAAGGTTGAAAAGCATGAAGAAAAGGCACTTCAGGTGAAGGAAGAAACAACCAAACATGAAAAAAGGGTCATTCGGTATATCCTTATTGTAAAAAAACAAACCACCCTTATTATAAATGTTGGTGGAAACCAGACATTAAATGCAACAGATGTGATCAATTGGGACATATAGAGAAAGTTTGTAAAAATGCCTTACAAAAAGGTGTCAATGTAGCAGCTATAGTCCACCTTCAAGGAAATGATGAGTTATTCTAACACACTATGCCTGCATCCATATCAGAATATGTCCTATGACAAATATGTTTATGCCTATGACCATGCAAACAACCATGTTTATGTTTATATAGAAGAGATCTCTACAACCATGCCCATACCAATTCTTACATTGATCACGACATTTTGAATCAACAGGTCTGTTGAAAAATGATTCAAAATATCTTAAATTTATTGAGGATAAATAAGTCTTTTCTTTTAGGCTTGAATGAGTCTTATTTAGTTGTATTTTGTTCCTAGTCTATAGGTAATTACCGAGTCCATGGGTAAAGTTTGTAGGAGTATGTAAAGTGCCTATAAATAACACTGATTCTATTGAATAAAATATCTCTTGCAGTATTTTTTTTATTTGTTACTCTGTTTTTCATTTTCCAACATGTCTAGCTTCATTGAGTGTCTTTT
>JAOSBK010000001.1:29155755-29178843 GCA_027568895.1 Erythroxylum shatona | reverse complement strand
TAATTTTATTATAAAATAAAATATAGTTAAAATTAATAAAAGTGCTTTTTATTTTTATGTTGCCAAACAGTCTACTGAATGAAGCTCTTTTTAAAAAGCTATTTTTTTAATTGACAGCCAAATAGTCAACTGGTTTTTAAAAAAAGCTCTTCTCAGAAAAGCTGTGCTGACAAAAGCTCTACTGATAAAAGCTCAACCAAACGGGCCCTAAGGCTAATAACTTCCTTTAAGGTTGTTGGTGTAAATAAATGAATAACATCTATTATCACAACTTTAAGTTTTTTATTTAAGTAAATGAATGTCGTCTACTATCACAACCTTAAGTCCTCCTATAAATATTCCCACTAAAGCTTGTTAGTTCAACCTTATCTTTAACTCCTTAGTTGCTCAACTCCTTTTAATACTTATGCAAATGGTCGATTTGATATATCTTTGATAAGGCTTTCTTGATATGCCTATAATATATAGGTCTAAAATGAGCCTAAAGTTTTTTTCTAAAAATTTTGCATATAACTTTTCAGCCCTTTTCTTTGTAGGCTTAGCATAGCCGTTACCACTATTGATTAGCTTCACCTTAAGGTGGAATGATGCAATGTCACCTTTTGAGTTTTCGACATAACCTTATATTTAAAATTTTGATTCAATGTTAGGTCATAACTTGAGAATTTTAGAAACCCAAGCTTTGCTAATTTGGATGAGAACATTTGACATCCCCCTCTATATTAACCTTGAAATCTTCTCTATTATTGTGAGAATGACCATTACCACATTATTATTATTGCTAACTTCCTCCATGTAATGCAACTTGTTAGTAAAACCAAGTTCCATCACTCATGGCTTATTAAAGTTCTCCTAACCCAACCTTTGTAATAAAAGCTCTAATACTACTAATAAATCCTAGTTAGATCCAAATCATAAATTGGATTCTACTCGAGAATAGGCCACAGTAATCTTATTACAATCAACTTCCTTATTATCAATTAAAAAGGACTTAATAACTTTCTTAATTCCTAGGTATATGTCTAAAGTGTAAGAAATTATCAACTAACAACAATGAAGTAACCAAATTCAAATGGAAATAATAATAAAGATAGCAACTTCTTAATCTATCCCTAAGTAACCTAATGACATTACTCCAACAATTTGAACCAAATTTTACATGTTCCATCTACAAGATGTCTCGTGTATCTCATGTTTTATGCAAATTTCTATCAAGGACGTTTGGATTTCTAATAGGAATTCTTTGGTCTTCTTTATGTTATCAATACCTTCCTTTTTTATTAGAAAATTGTCCTCATAGTTCATGAATTTTTTTCACTCCTTAAGAAATTTTACATGTAATATCCTAGCTAGAAATTTTTTCCTCTTAGCGCTCAGATTCCTTATCATCATCCGAATAATTATTGTTGGTGTTGCCAAAAAATAAGAGAACTTATGAATTTTGGCACATGTGACCAGGTGTAACCTTCTCATTATAATTAAAACAAGGGCCTTCAGTTCTCTATTTTGACATTTTGTACTATATAAAGTTGTTTCATTATGGATGTAGCTTGACCTTTATTGCACTAGTTTTGGTTGATTAAAAGGTTGAACAATCTTTTGTTGTCAACTCAATTGTCTATCTCTCATCGAGTAGGGCTAATAGCTTCCTTTAAGATTTTGGGTTTAAACATATGAACATCATCCACTATATTAGCCTTATATCTTCCTATAAATGTTTCCACTAAAGCCTTTTGTATGTATCCTTTCCTTATTTACTCGAGCTCCTTCTTGCAATTACACAAAAATATGGTATACTTGATCTTTGATAAGGCTTCATTGAGATTCTCATAATGTACAGGTCCAAAATTAATATGCCCTATCTTACCTCTTGCCTTCTTCTGTGTAGGTTTGGTATAGCCATTGCTACCGTTGATTAGCTTCACCTTAAAGTGGAATAATACTAATGACACCTTTTATGATGTTGGCATAACCTAATATTCAAAAAATTGATTCCCTCGATGGAACCATTTTGTTGAGTCACCACCTGATGATCTTAGAAACTTAAGGTTTGCCAACTTGGATGAGAACATCTGACATCTCCTATCATTATTATCCTTGACGCTTCTCAACTGTTTTGAGAATGACCATTAAAATCATTAGAGTTAGTGTTGGATCCTTCTTTGACCATTACAATCATTAGTGTTCTTATTGATTCCTTCTTTAATTGGGAGACAAGCCTCAAATCATATTGATAGTTTCCTCCCTGTGATGCAACTTATCAGAAAATTAAGTTCCATATGTTTGATAGCTTATTGAAGTTCTACTAAGCTAGCCTCAAAATTTTTTATTCTTTCTTTATTGGTCGACACAATAATGAAAGCTCTGCTATTACTTATAGGAACTAGTCAACCTCAATAAAAATTTTATAATAGATAAGATTTTTCTTTATGTGAGAATAAACCATAGTGATCATGTAGGAATCAACTTCCTTGTTATCAATTAGAAAGTAATTTCGAATACGAAAAGGACTTAACAACTATTCTTAATCCTTAGAAAATATCTCTAAGAAGTGGACATTGTGATAAAGCCAACAAAGTCAAAAAAAATTCAAATGAGATTAATAGTTAAAATAACAACTACTTGATATATTCCTAAGCAAACAGGTGATGTTACTCCAATAATCTAAACCAAAATTTACATATCTTATGGACACGTCAATTAAGGTAATGTATATTTCAAATGGGTACTATCTTGGAATTCTTTAGCTTATCACATACTAGGAAGGAGAGACACGTTATAATAGTGTTTCCACATCAGTAGTGGCAAACCCCCCAATATCTACACATTAAGTTGCATCATCAAGGACGGAGACATGTGGTCACTGGGCCCCCCAAGATTTTTAAAACTTGAATAATTTTTTTATTTTTAATATATATATTAATCATAAGGAAACGATAGATAGAAGAAGTGGAACGTGAAAGCCAAATTGGATTTCCAAGAGATTACTTCTTAAATAATTTTTTTATTTTTAATATATATATATTTATATATATATATATCAAAACCCTATCAAAAAACCTTATCTTTGATAGGGTTGCTCTTCTGGAAGATCTTAATGGAAGTAGTTGTCGTCAATTCCCATCTGCTCTTCGGTGGATTATAGACAATCAGCTCTTGGACGGTTCATGGGGTGACGATTGAAAAAGGTAAGACAAATACAAAAGTGATAATTCGGACAACGGATTGATTAGTTTTTAATAGAAAAAATGCATTTTGTTGTTAAATAGAAAAGTGATTATGTGGAAATACCGTCTATCAGGATTGACATTTTTTAATAATAACTTACACAAGCTTGAGGATGAAGATCCTGCGCACATGCCAATCGACTTTGAAGTTGCTTTTCCTTTGGTTCTAACTAATTTTTTTATTTTGCAGTTATGGAAAAATACTTTAAAAAATTAAGACCGACTCTTCAGTCATCATCATGTGATTTAAATCATAATGTTAATAAAGCACCTCCAGCATCGAAGGAGGTTATTATTGAAGAACCTGGGATTGACTTGGAAAATCTTCCTTCTGATCCAGGATTGAGACCTAATATAATGGCATATCATCCTGAAAAATGAGATCAGGTGCGTAGAGCTTATTTATTAAAAGGTCATTGTCAACCTCGAAATCATAACTTTTCTCGAAATCAAGAGCTTAACAATCGATTTGATGAAGTCAATACAAGTTTACTTTTATGTATGGCATGTCTTGATCCTAAAGACTCCTTTTTTGCATTTGACGCGGACAAATTGATTGAACTTGCAAAATTCTATCCATCAGAGTTTCCTCTTATTGCTTTAATTGAACTTGAATATCATCTTGTAAATTTTATCATTAATGTACGTATGGATAAGAATTTCTCTGAATTGAGTAGAATTGGAGAGCTTGCTAAGAGAATGATGGCTACAAGAAAGCATCATGTATTCCCTTTGGTTTATTTGTTAGTAAAATTGTCATTATTTTTACCAGTTGCTACAGCCACAGTGGAAAGAACTTTCTCCGCAATGAAAATTATCAAGAGTTCACTTCGTGATAAAATAGGAGATGACCTATTGAATGATTGTTTAGTGTATTACATTGAAAGAGATGTATTTGTAAATATTGACAATAATCTTGTTATGAAAAAATTTCAATCTATAAAAAATAGGCGAGGATCATTGTAATTTTAACTATTTTATATTCTTAATAAAATTTTATTTTTTATTTAATTTTGATATAAATTTTTTTATAAATTTATATTTTATTTAAATCTTTTTATTTTAAATTCTTTACTCGATTACTGGATCCAAGCAATGTCGCTGCAATTGGCCTGTAACCATGGAGTCTAGATCCTCTGTCCAGTTTTATGGTATCTTATTGTGTCCAGTGAATCTCAGTTATTCATTTATGCGGATTCCACGTTTATTTATGTGAAGCCCACGTAAGACCCACATAAATAAATGACTGAAATTTACTGAACACAATAAAACATCATAAAATTAGACAAAAGATTTGGTCTCGTAACCATGTCAAACGAGTTACTTTTTGCAGGCTCGACGTACAAAACAGGGCCGATATTGCCATGAATGCCAAAAATGGAGAAATCCTCTAGTCATACGACCGTTTATGATGGCATGTCAGCAAGTAATTGGATGCGCTGTACGTTAGTAATGGATACAAGGACAGTTTTGGATTTGTGAACCCAAATTACACTGCAGGAACCCATCTATTGGCCTTCTGCATTTCTTGAGATGGATTGCACTGTAAAATATTAAAGAATAAATTACACTTTAAACTTTATGTAAAAATATATTCTTAATAAATGATTTATAAAAATATATTAATTATTAATTATTAAGTACATAAGAAGATTTATTTATTCCAATTTTCAATAAAAATATGATATTTTCCATATTTATTAGAAATCTTAGAACTTTATGTTGAAGAAAAGATATATTTGTATAAAAAATGAAATAAAAATTATAAATATTTAAAATTAACTCTGTGATACCAAAAAATACAATTATTTTTTAAAATTTTGATTAAAATTTAAATTTAATCTTAGCATTTTTAAGTGTTTAAATAAGTTGTGTACATTATAAAAGTAATCATAATTAATCTCTTAATAAACATAACAATTAATTGTAATTAAAATTTCCTCAATCTAAATTTATGGCCCAGTTTGATTGTTGGCTGATCAACCAAAAATTAGCTGATTGACCCAAATTAACTGGTTGACTTTATAAAAAAATTAACCGAGTTATTTAATTATGAACTGGTTAGATTGATTGATTTAATCCAATCAACTGATTTTAAACAAGCTCTATATATATATGACACTTTTTTTAATGAGATGTTAATCCTAACATTTTAAAATTTGAACCGATTTGATCAATTTAAGAGTGAAAATTTTGAACTGACTAATTTTTTGTCTAGTTTTCAACTTTTCGGTTCGATTTATTTTAATAATTTTTTGATAAAAATCGATCCGTTTATTAATTAATAGACTAATTTTTATAAACTAATCAATGTTTATAAATTAAAAAATAATTAAATTTTATTTAATAATTTTTTATTTAAATTTTAAATTTTTAAATGGATAAAAATAGTAAAAAAATAAGTCTTTATTATAATTACTAATTATAGGCTTCAAATAGCAGCGGCGTCGTTTAAGCTTCGCGGTAAACGGCAACAGCTTGCTTAGACCACCATCTTCGTTTCACGGCCATTGTTGGGTCGCTAAAACCCTACAAATGGCTTCTCTCCGGAGACTCACCAAAGACCTAAAACCCGTAAAGTTCGTTTCTTTTGTTCACACAAATTCCAAGTTCGGTTCATTTTCTTCACGTTTTGGGCATAGCAGCGAGTACTGTTCGCAATCACGACAAAGCACCAAAGGGCACGATTTGGATTTGAGCCAGTACCCGCCGGAGAGAATCAGGAACTTCTCCATAATAGCTCACATTGACCACGGAAAGTCAACCCTAGCTGACCGGCTTTTGGAGCTCACTGGCACCATTAAAAAGGGCCATGGGCAGCCACAGTATCTTGATAAATTGCAGGTGCTTTTATGTTTCTGATTTTTTGGGTTTGTCTAGCTTTTCCGAGTGGTAAATATGGGATCTTTCTGTGATTAATTAAGTAAAGTTGTGAATTTGATGGGTTTAGGAGAACTGTAATGTTGAGGTTTGTTTCAATCATTTTTCATTATACCTAATTAAAAAATGGGAGCTTCGATCACTGTACTGAAGTCTATTACCTTGTAAATTAGTTTCTGTTTTCAGTTCTTAATTCTTGATTGCTTTAGGTGGAGAGAGAAAGAGGAATTACCGTTAAAGCTCAGACAGCAACCATGTTTCACAAGCACAAGCTTGGAAGCTCCAACGTTCAAGATGAGCCTCCAAAGTTTTTGTTGAACTTAATTGACACACCAGGTCATGTTGATTTCAGCTATGAAGTGTCCAGGTCGTTGGCAGCTTGCCAAGGTGCCCTTTTGGTTGTTGATGCTGCGCAAGGGGTTCAGGCTCAAACTGTGGCCAACTTCTATCTTGCTTTTGAATCCAACCTGACAATAATTCCTGTCATTAACAAAATTGACCAGCCAACTGCTGATCCTGAACGTGTGAAAGCTCAACTAAAGTCAATGTTTGATCTTGAACCTAGCGATTGTCTTTTGACATCTGCTAAAACAGGACAAGGTCTAGAGCATGTCCTTCCTGCAGTGATTGAGCGAATACCTCCTCCTCCTGGGGATAGTAATGTACCTTTGCGTATGCTTTTGTTGGATTCTTACTATGATGAATACAAAGGGGTTATCTGCCATGTTGCAGTTGTTGATGGTATACTTCGCAAAGGTGATAAAATTTCATCTGTTGCAACTGGTCAAGCCTATGAAATTCTCGATGTAGGGATCATGAACCCTGAACTCACTCCAACTGGTGTTCTTTTGACTGGACAAGTGGGATATGTTGTGACTGGTATGAGATCAACCAAAGAAGCACGTGTTGGAGACACCCTACATCATAGCCGAAGCAATGTAGAACCTTTGCCTGGTATATCCAACAACTTTTCTGAATGCAGATGTCTTTTTTACTATATACTTCAATTTTATGAGATTTTCTAATTATTGGCCTGGGTAATTATTGGGTCTGATTCTAGTCTCATGTCATTATAAACTGTTGCTGAAAATAATTAGATATGGTCTCATGCTAGAGAGTGGCATTTGTTTAAGACAGATACCTTTTTCGCATTGACCATGTCTACATATTCACATTCGTGGGCTTTCATCAAACCCTCCAACCCTCCTACCTGAGACTAAGATTATTGTATTCTTTCTCCTGAGTGCTGACGTGCTTGATTATAATTTGCCCATAATATAATATAGGTTTTAGGCCGGCAAAACACATGGTGTTCTCTGGTCTTTACCCGGCTGATGGATCCGACTTTGAAGCACTTAGTCATGCAATAGAGAGATTGGCATGCAATGATGCCAGTGTCTCTGTCACTAAGGAGACTAGTGCTGCACTTGGCCTAGGTTTTAGGTGTGGCTTCCACTTCCGAATGATATTTTCTTAACAATTATTTTTATCATTTTTGAATGCATAGTCAACCATTCTTATTGCCATTTGACAGGTGTGGTTTCTTGGGGTTACTTCATATGGACGTTTTTCATCAACGGCTTGAGCAGGTGATAATTCACTGCATTGATATAAAATCAAATTACGATATTGGGGTCAAGTATTCCCCAAATCCAATGCCCCCTTTAGCATATCAGATGACAATTAAGTAATGCACCTTGTTTAAATTGCATTGCTATCACTCTCTCTTTTAAATGTCTATGTCAACTGTTAACAGGAACATGGGGCACATGTGATTTCAACTGTTCCAACCGTGCCTTACATTTTTGAGTATTCTGATGGAAGGTATGTGGTATGATCTTTTGTAACCTTTTACTGTTATGTGATCATCCAACAAATCAGGGGCTTTGTCTTTTTCAGCAAAATGGAAGTTCAGAATCCTGCTACATTGCCTTCAAATCCCAAAAGCCGAGTTACCGTAAGTTGGGAACCAACAGTAATAGCTACGATCATTATTCCTAGTGAGTAAGCTCCTCCACTCTCTTTGCGTAACTGCAAGTTTTATTTTTAGCATGCGAAATACTTAATTATCTCTTTACTTCTGCATGTAAGGTATGTAGGATCTGTTATTACCCTGTGCTCTGAGCGGAGAGGCCAGCAGTTGGAATACACGTTCATGGATAGGTGATTTCTGCACTTGATCAATTTAGTATTTTATCATTTTTACTAGGCACTATGGGTGCCAGTTCTTGATCAATCAATACATTTTCCATTTTTCTATTCTCGTATATGCAGCCAACGAGCTTTCATGAAGTACCGCTTGCCTTTAAGGGAAATTGTTGTCGACTTTTACAACGAACTGAAGAGCATAACTTCAGGATATGCTTCATTTGATTATGAGGATTCAGAGTACATGATCCCTCTCTCTCTCTCTTTCTCATGCACACACACACACACATACATACACATGAGCATGTAGTTATATCTTGTCAGAATAATTGATTTTCAGCACCTAAACATGTTGCTTTTAGTGCACTTACCATCTCATCGCTTATGACATACAAAAAATAGCACCTAGAGGTATTGTAACTTCACAATGCAGTGAGCAGTAGCTAAATATAACTTTAGTGCATGTCGTTCTAAGGCATATTCGTTTTCGGATCCTTTTGCCAATAACATAGACCATTACTTCGAACCTTTTCAGAACAAACATGACCATTTTCAGGGCTTTTCCAACCACTGGAATCTTATTTTTGTTTTCCTGATTGTGTACATGTTCATTGCTAAATTAACAGATATCAGCAATCAGATTTGGTGAAACTTGACATTATCTTAAATGGACAACCAGTTGATGCTATGGCAACCATTGTGCACAAATTAAAGGCACAACGTGTTGGTCGTGAGCTGGTAGACAAGTTGAAGAAATTCATAGACAGGTATTGCAAATGAACTTGGTGATTCATGTGTTTTAAGTCCCTTTTCTCCTTGTTGGCATTATATTAAGTTATTTTGAGCAGGCAAATGTTTGAGGTAACCATACAAGCTGCAATTGGATCAAAGGTTATTGCAAGGGAGACGTAAGTCGTTTAATAATTTTCCTTATTTTTTGATTTAGTATTATCATATAATGAGACATAAGGTTGAAT
Organism: Erythroxylum shatona; assembly: GCA_027568895.1. Classification (NCBI taxonomy): domain Eukaryota; kingdom Viridiplantae; phylum Streptophyta; class Magnoliopsida; order Malpighiales; family Erythroxylaceae; genus Erythroxylum; species Erythroxylum shatona. Next base: position 29,169,611 of record JAOSBK010000001.1, on the reverse strand, counting down.
TCAATTTTAACATTCGTAGGATTTCGGCTTTGAGAAAGAATGTTCTTGCAAAGTGTTACGGCGGAGACGTGACTCGTAAGAGAAAGCTATTAGAAAAACAGAAGGAAGGCAAGAAGCGAATGAAGCGCATCGGTTCTGTTGATATACCCCAGGAGGCTTTCCATCAGTTGTTGAAGGTTTCTTAAGGAAAGGATCAAACTAGTCTGCAATTATATTCAATGGAACTGGTAAGCTCATATGGCTCGTTTTATTTGTTTTCTAACTCATGTCGAATGATATTATAGATACACCAACTGCTCCATCTTTTACATGCTCATCTCTTAGTTCTGCTGCACATTTTTTGACACTGCAACAAAGTCAACTTGGCGGAGAACATTTTATCCGTAATCTCTCCCGGTTTTCTTGGAATGATTTGTCACATCTGCTCGTATACTCCTTCACCTGCATGTCTATTTCTAGTTTTTTTTAATGATATGGTAGACAGCCCTTTAGTTTTCATGGAGAATGTGAGATTTTTGTTACTTTCTCGTCTGGTTTCAGATATAAGAGATTGCCCTACCAAAGAGTTGCAGGGCCACTCTGAATAAGAAAGTAAACTAAGAAGGTGAAGACCAATGTTCAATGAAGCAAACAGCTGAGAGTGGGAGTATTTTCATGTGAATTGCTAAGGTTCTCCATATCTCGGCCCAGTCTAACAAAAGTTAGCGAGACTAAGGTTGATTAGGATTATAGATAGTCGGGCTGAGCTTGTTCTGGCCCGAGACACATGACTCGAACCTAAGCTCTATCGGGCTTGGATGGTATGAGGTCTAATAGGCTCGGTCTAGCTTGATTGTTTATTTTTTAAAAAATTTAAAAATGATCACTTTGCTCAAAATAATGTCATTTTTTTCCAAAAAAAATTAGGTTTAGTTGAACTCAAAGTTGGAAATTTTCAAAATAAAAGAAGATGTTGAGATTGGCCTGAAGTTTAGCAAATAAAGTTTGGGTTTTTGACTCGAATTAAGTTGAATCATATCAGATTAAATTGGGCTTGAATGTCAATCTTAATTAGGATTTGAATAATGAGATTAGTCAAATCAGTTCGGGTTAGGTTAATGAAATGATGTTATTTTAATATAGTTGATTTAAATGATTTCATTTTAGTATAAAATAAAGTGATATTAATCAATATTAAACATTTTTCAACTTTGAAGTTCATTTTTATTTAGTTTAAAGTTTGATACACACGGGAAATTAATTTTTATATATAAGATGTAAGTAATATATATATATATATATATATATATATATAGTCAAAAAAGAGTTTCTCTTATAAACAATTTACATATTTTGACAAATACTGTAGAATCACATTTAAACTTAGTAAAAAAAATACTATTAATACAATTATTAATTTATTATTATCTCTATAGTTTTTTATAATACAAGGAAAAATATCTAAACAAAAAACCGTGCTAGCCAACACACCCCGCTAGCACTGTTCATATCTTGGTGTAGGAAATCCATTACGATCCTCGGGGGCTCCTAGATAAAATGAAGACCCAGCCTTGATACAAAGGCTAGGTTAGTCAGGCTATCAACACACTGGTTCCCTTCCCGATAGATATGTTGAAGTTGTACCTCCCAAGTTCGGTGCAGTAATCCCTTGATACCTGTCATCAAAGAAATAAGGTTAGTCATTACTCTATTGGAAGAAGAAAGAATGTTAATAACCTACAGGGAATCTAATTCGACGACCCCACGGCAACAACCAAGCGTCTATGCGAACGTGAGTCCCAAATGAAATCTCCAGAGTTTTGCCACCAAAGGCGAGCCCACTCCAATATTTTGTAGGAAACCACCATATCAGCGACCTTGGCATCCTAATTAAGCCTCCAGCTGTAGCAAGGTTGGACCCTTGTTTCACCGCACTATCAGTATTTAGTTTGGCCCAACCCTCCATTGGTTTGGTCCAACCTACTAAAGCACCTAACGGCAAACCTTGTGCTTGAAACACATGTCTTTCGACAGCTCGGGCCCGTACGATCCAATTAACGTAATCCATGACGGTTCTATTGCCTTCTAACGACTAAACAAAACTGACTACAAAAAAGTTGTTGTTCCTCCATTTCCATAAAAACTAATAGACGACTCCAAAAATTATTGTCCACTCTACCTGCTGAAGCTGTAAGTGTTGTCTAAGGTTGAAATGAACCCATGACCCCTCATCCAGTTGAAAGACATCCCTAGCCACCAATTCAGGAGGGAATTGGCACCAGAAGGATTTTACTCTAGGGCAATCAGTATTGTATGAAGAGTTGACTCTTCCTGTCCACAGGTGACGACTATTGTCCGTTGAGATATGCCGCGTCTCCCACTATTGATTGGTCAGCAATTTCCTCTTAGCCACCAGTGAAAGGAAAGACTTGATTCACTGTGGCCTTGCCCATTTCCAGATAGACTCCCAAAGACTATGAGACCTGTCCGTGTTGTTGTTCCTGATTAGGTTGTATGCAGACGCTACTATAAACCTCTGGTGGTTTGTTTGCCCCCAAACCAATTTGTCTTCCTCCCGATCATTGGTGGTAGGACGGATTGATGCAATAAGCATACACACAGTGGATGGGAGATATTGTTGAAATAAATTCCAATGCCAGGTATTAAGATCAGTAATAAAGTTAGAAATTGTAGCGTTGAGGATGCTATCAGGGATGTGAGTCGTTGCCACTAAAATTAGCGGTCCCTAACCATCCACCCATTTATCCAGCCATAAATAAATGGGTCTTTCGTTACCCAGAGACTAGTTAGCGCCTTGGCGTACAAAATGCCATATTGCAGATATCCCCCTCCAAACCATCGATGCCCCATTCCTATATAGTATTATTTAATGACCAATAACATGGAAGTCATCGGAAAGTTAAAGAAAGTATAACGCATTATATCACCATCATTACATTTATTTAGGGGTAATAATGAATCGATTTCGTTCAGGTCTGAGCTGAGTCAGGTCCAACAGTTTATACCAAATTTAGATTTAGCTCGAGATCCTATGAAGTTCGAGGCAATTGATCACAAGTCTATTTAAGTCTAAATAACCCAAAGTTTGACTTGACTTAATTTGATTCTATATTTTAATTTTTTAAATAAAAATATAAAATTGCGTGGTTTTTGTAATTTTTTTTGAAATGACATTACTTTTTTTTATAACAACGCCAACAATGGTGGAAACAATCAATCAAATAAATGCCAAGGAAAATCAAGAGGAAGACGAAAAGGAGGTTACAATTTAGACAAAATGAGAGGAGTTATGATAAATCTAAAGTTGAATGCTATAACTGTCATAAATTTGGATATTTTTCTTGGGAATGTTATGCTATGCCTAATCAAGTCTAAAGTTGAATGCTATAATTGTCATAAATTTGGACATTTTTCTTGGGAATATTATGCTATGAGTAATCAAGTTGAGGAGCAAGTTAATATTGTTGATAACAAGCAAGGAGACGAAAAGCTCACTTTACTGCTAGCACTCAAAGATAATACAAGTAAGGATGAAAGTATATGGTTCTTAGATAATGTCGCAAGCAATCATATGTGTGGAGATAAAGGCAAAATTGTGGAACTTGATAAAAAGGTAGAAGGCAACGTTTCTTTTAGAGATTCGTCAAAGATTCAAATTTGTGGAAAAAGTACCATTCTAATTTCTTCAAGAAATGGAAGCCATAGACTTATTAATGATGTCTATTATGTGCCTAAATTGAAAAGTAATATTTTAAGTTTGAGGTAACTTCTTGAAAAAGGATATGAAATCTACACGAAAGATTGTTGTCTTTGGCTTAGAGATCAACATGCTCATTGATTGCTAAGGTATTTATGTCAAAGAATATAATGTTTATGTTAAATATCAAGATAATCGAAGCAACATGTTTAAAGGTGGATGTGAAAGATGAAACATGGCATTGGCATATGAGATTTGGACACTTGAATTTTGATGCACTCAATGCATTGGGAGATAAATACATGATGAAAGGAATGCCCTCTGTCAACCACCCACATCATTTATGTGAAGCATGTTTACTTAGCAAGCATTCAAGAAGGAGTTTTCCAAAAGAAGAGGTGACAAGAGCAACTGCACCACTTCAACTTATTCATAGTAACGTGTGTAGACCAATCAAGCCATTATCAACGGGTAAAAGTAGATCCTTCTTACTTTTCATTGATGATTATAGTAGAAAAACATGGGTTTATTTCTTAAAGCAGAAATCAGAAGCATTTGAAGCATTTAAGAAGTTCAAGGCACTTGTGGAGAATGAAAGTGGAGGAGACGAGTTCACATCCAAGGAGTTTCTTGATTTCTGTGAAATACATGGAATCCGCCGTCCGTTAACAGTCTCAAGATCACCCCAACAAAATGGAGTTACCAAAGGAAGAATAGAACAATTCTTAACACGGCTCGATGTATGTTGAAGGTAAAAAATATGCATAAAGAATTTTGGGTCGAAGTTGTTTCTTGTGCATTTTATTTGTCAAATCGGTCTCTAAGGAGAAATGTCAAAGATCAAACTCCGCAACAAGCGTGGAATGGAATGAAGTCTAGTGCTGCTCATCAAAGAGTTTTTGGAAGCATAACATATGCTCATATGTCGTAACAAGAAAGATCCAAACTTGATAATCAAAGTGTTAAGTATGTATTCATTGGTTATGACCAAAATTCAAAAGGCTATTGATTTTACAATCCAAGCAATGGAAGGATTGTTGTGAGCAGAGAGGTTGAATTTGATGGAGAAGCAGCATGGGATTGGGAGACACAAGAAGAATGCACTTATGATTTTTTCCCATACTTTAAAGATTACGAGCAAGAAACTACAACAAATATTCAAGAAACAACTCCACCTACTTCTCCAAATACTCCTCATTATTCTTCGTCCACACATGGAGAAAGTTCAAGTGATAGGGTACGGAATATTTATGATATTTATGAACAAGCAGAAGAAATTAATGACGTTGATGTAAGTAATTTCTTATGTCTTCTTGTAGATAGTGAACCTTTAAATTTTAGGGAGGCCGTGAAGGACAAAAGATGGAGACAAACCATGGAAGAGGAGATCAAGACAATAGAGAAAAACAATATGGGAATTATCAACTCTTCCTAAAGGTCACGAAGCTATTGGAGTCAAATGGGTATACAAGATAAAAAAGAATGTCAATGGAGATGGAGAAATATAAAGCAAGGCTCGTTGCTAAAGGCTACAAGTAAAAGCATGGAGTGGATTATGATGAAGTATTTGCACTATTGCTCATATGGAGACTATTTGTTTGTTAATCTCTTTTGCAACTCAAATGAAGTGGAAGATCTATCAACTTGATGTAAAGTCAGCTTTTCTAAATAGCGATTTTTAAGAAGAAGTCTTTATTGAGCAACCAATTGGCTTTACAGTCAAAGGTCACGAAGATAAGGTCTTGAGATTGAAAAAGGCATTATATGGGTTAAAGCAAGCGCCAAGGGCATGAAATACTAGCATTAACAAGTACTTCCAAGATAATGAGTTTGTTCGTTGTTCTCATGAATATGGTCTTTACATTAAATCATATGAAAATGGAGATATTCTACTCATTTGTCTTCATGTGGATGATCTTATTTTTTATTGGTAATAACCCAAGATTGTTTCAAGAGTTCAAGAAAGCTATGTCTTTGGAGTTTGAGATGACATATATTAAATTGATGTCATACTATTTGGGTTTGGAGGTGAAACAAATGAAAGATGGAATTTTTATTTCACAAGAAGGGTATGTAAAAGAAATATTAAAGAAGTTCCAAATGTTTGATTGCATTCCAATGACTACACCCATAGAATGTGGAATTAAATTGACAAAGTTTGATGATGGAGCTAACGAAGATTCTTCTGTATTCAAAAGCCTTGTTGGATGCTTGAGATACTTGACATGTACAAGACCAGATTGATAAGTCGTTTAAAGGAAGCACCTACTTGTACTCGTATGAGGGCGGCTAAGAGGATTCTCCGATATATCAAAGATACAATTGACTATGGATTACTCTATACATCATATGTAGATTTCAAGCTTGTTGGGTTTTGTGATAATGATTTTGCAGGAGATATTGATGATCGAAAAAGCACAACTAGTTTCGTGTTTTTTACGGGTGATTATGTTATTACATGGAGTTCAAAGAAGCAACCTATTATGACTTTGTCAAGATGTGAATTTGAATATGTGACTGCAACTTCATGCACTTGTCATACTATTTGGCTTAGAAGGATATTGAATGAATTTCACTTGCTACAAAAAGGAAGCAACTAAAATATGTATTGATAACAAGTTTGCACAAGCATTGGCCAAGAATCCAGTTTTTCATGATCGAAACAAACATATAGATACATGGAATCATTTTATTAGAGAATGTATCGCGAAGAATGAAGTGAAGCTCAAGCATATGAGGACTAATGATCAAGTTGCGAATATTTTTATGAAATCACTCAAATTTGAAGTTTTTCAACATTTAAGGACAATCCTTAAAGTGTTGAAGAGTAATTTGAAAGTTGATCTAGATACATCATACATGCATGTCTAAAGTTTAGATATATGGATGTTTAAGTTTATTATTAGAAGTTTAATTATGTTCATGTATTAGTTACATAACTAAATAGTGGTCCATGTATAGTTTTGAGTTCATGTCTGGTTTATTTATTTGGGTTCATATAATTAGATATAAAGAGTTATTTTTGTACCTATAAATACCTCTTTGTACTTGAACTAAAATCATTTAAGTGAAATACAATCCCTTCTTCTAAACAATTCTCTCCAACTTCTAAACAATTCTCTCCAATCTAAACCTCGTCGCTTCTTAACAAGGTTGAGGGAGCAGGAGGTTAGGAATCTGATGTGGATATCTAAATGTGTGGCCCAGATTCAGAAGTCAAGAGTTCATGACAGTGTTGTTTTCATATTTTAGTTCCGGACACAAGCAGTAACGGAGAATCATATGGTCTTCTGCATAAACTTTTGTAAATCGGATCGTTCTTTCAAGCCTCCAGTGGATCGTTTGTTAAGCTGCAGAGATTGCCTAGGCCATGTATGTTTGAAACTTATGCTTATTGGGAATAAGATCTATTTGTTATTCTTATGTTCCTTAGTTTGGCTACCCTTGTAGTTCACAGGCACAACGCGCGAACTTCTTCCCAGTATTTAGTGTTGATCAGTTCAGATTGCTTAAACTTATCTTACAATTGTTGTACGTGTGTCATCGAATTAAGTTTTCACACTACCAAAGTAAACATCTTCCTGAATTCATAAAACACTTTGAATAAATGTCAAAGATTAAGAGATGAAACAAAGAAGTATCTAAATGTTACGAAATTTAACACTTCTCATTATTCGGTTACGTTAACTTAGGGATAACAATAGGTCGAGTCGGTTCGAGTTTGCTCGGACCAAGACAACATGAAATTCAATCAAATATGACTAGAGGAGGATTTTAAGTTCAACTTTTTTTAAGAATTTGATCTAAAATTTAATTATGTCTAAAACATTTCATTTCGTATAAATAATGTTAACTTATTGTATATATAATGACTTTTTTTTTTACAAAATGTCATTTATATATATATAAAGTTTATAGTTACATTTCAATTTGAATCAAAAATCATAAAAATTAAATTAAATCCATTCTAAAATTTAAATTTAACTCGAATTTTACATTTTTAAAATTTTGATTTAAATATAATTAACTTAAATTCAATTTATTAATTTTAAATATAGATAAATTAAATTTGATCCTTTTTATTTGTGACTTAATACTAATTGAACCTTGATCTGTTGATCTACTAAATGGCTAAGTTTTGTCATTTAGGGTTTGTGATGTTAAGGATAGTTGAGTTGATGGAGTGGGAAGTATAAGGTCAAAAGGTTCTGTATTTAAATTCTCTTACCTATACTTTTTCGATTGAGTTTGTCGTATTAAATTTGTCTAGTACAAAATATTCTTTTTTTTTGTTTACAAGAGAAAATTACAACACTAAATGAATGCTCTGGAGTACACTACGCCTTGTGCATCTCGACGGAGAAGCTCATGGACGCTAAAAGGGGGCTCTTGTAGGATATATAGGCCCGGACTTAAAATGCCAACGAGACCAGCGAGACTTTTTGTGCACTGGTTCCCTTCTTGGAAAAAATGCTGAAGTTGGATCGTCCATTCTCGGTGCAGCAGCTGCTGGATTCCTATCACAAAAAAAAGAAACCTCTGTCAGTACTAAAGGTGGATCAAAAAGAAGATTAATAACATCGAGTGAGCCTATTTCAACCACCATTCGTCGAAAACTTTGGTCCCATGTCAATGTGAGGCCTGATAACACCCCCCAAAGCTCGGCCGCTAAAGGCGATCCCCTCTCGAGTTGTTGTTGGAGCCCCCTTGCCAATTCTCACTCCAATCACGAATAAGCCCCCCAGAGGAAGCCGTTGTGGAGCTTTGGTTCATTGCTCCATTAGAATTGACCTTCATCCAGCCTGGTGTAAGCTTAGCCCATCCCACGAAGGATCCCATTGGTAGGCGCTGTGTAAGAAACACACAATTTTTTATCATCCTGGCTCGTACGATCCACCTCACGTAATCCATTTATAAACTATTGCATTAATCTAGAGATTTACGAAGTTCATGTCTAAAAAATAGGGACGGCAGGTTTACCTAATTTTGCTTGCGCTCTTGTGTCTAACTCTCATGAACAGAACCGGAAATGGGCATTAGAAATGGAAGAGACTGACCGTTGACTAAAACTTCAATCTTTATCGACTAGATCCAAGCAACAATCTTCTCCGACCAAATTCCATTTCTTATCTCTTCAATCACTCCACGAAACCCCCAAATTACAAACCCTAGCCACCCTCAATATGCCCATCACCACCCCACTCTTCCTCTTCCTCCTTGCACTAGCCACCACCACTTTCTCCGCTCCGATCCCAGGCCTCGACACCTTCCTCTCACACCAATCCCATTTTGACCCACATGCCACCAACGACACATTTGATTCCCTCCCATCATCTCTCAAGAAATCGCTCTCTCGCTCCACTGCTTCTCACCTCCAAGTCTCTTCTCTCATCTCCTCTCTTCTCTCCATCTCCGTCCCGCTCTCTGTTCACGTCCGTCTGGTGGGCTCTGGATTTCCTGGTGACTCCTCCAATACCCTCGACCATTTCCTCTCCGCTACTCATACCTCCGATCACTTCCACGTTATCACCCCCGACCCTCCCACCCAGCAGAACTTCCACCGTCTCGCCGTCAAGCATTCCCCCCACTTCGATATCGTCCACTCGAGTCCGGCGCTTTCTTCTCGCATCTCCGACGCACTCAAGTCGTCGATCTCGGAAACGCCGTCATCGCTCCGCTCGCCGTTAGTGTCCGTTCCGTTCGACGCTGTTGATCGAATCATTAAACAAGACTTTGAAAAAGAGAAGACTGTTCAAGGGGTTTATGTATACTTGCTTTATTTGGGTTCTCAGTCCAAGAACTATGCGTATTCTTATTCTTCTGGCGATTCATCACCAGGGTTTACTAAGTGTTTGGGGACTGTTTGGACTGGAAAAGAGAGATACTTGTGGATTGATCTGTCTGCCGGGCCTGTGGACTACGGGCCGGCGTTGTCCGGCGATGGGGTTTTGCCCAGAGGCGAGTTTCATCCTCTGGCTACTATGCATGGACGACCCAAGTCGCAAAAGGCTCGATTGATGGACTTGGCTTCGTTGATTTGGAATGCTTATCAGGTACTGCTTGTGCCCTCTTTGAGAATTCCGGTTCACTATGAGAGTTCATTGATTGTTGAGTTTATTCATGTTTATGGTGAGAGTGGGAAGGATTCCAGTGGTTTGGATTTTGAAGAGATTAAGAGGACGTTTAAGGAGGAGCTTGATGCTGGTGGGTTGTTGTTGGGAGATCAGTCTTTGAGTTTTAGGAATTATAAAGTGAGCTATGCTGAGTGTCCCATTTGTTCTTTTGCAATTTCTAGGTCGATTAATTCGTATACTTCGAGGTTCTTGTTTGATAATTATACATTGATTGTGAGCGAATATTTGGACTCCAAGAGATTGCACCAGACATTGTCCGAGTCTGCTGAGGAGTTTAGGAGGATGGCTGGTGTTCCTGAGGAGGATTTTGGTAGAGTGCTCCCTGTTTATGTGTTTGATTTGGACTACAATACATTGTTGTTGCTTGATCGGTACCATCAGTCTGTTGCATTTAGGGATATGGTTATTGCTGTGAGGACTAAGACTACACAAACTGTGAGTGATTATAGCTGCAATAGTCGTCATGTGTTTACTCGCACAAGGGAGCTTGAGCGACCACTGGTTGGTTCAATTCTGCAGAGCATGTGGGGAGTTTCACCAACCCATTTGTTATGGAGTGCAAGGCATAATAACACTTTGGTGGATTATACTTGGAGTGTTGGGCATACTCCATTTGGCCCTTTCTCAGAGACCTCATCGCTATCATTTGTGCAGAAGGATGCAGCTCAGAGAAATGTGCTTCTCACATCGTTAAATTACAGCATAACAAGTGCTATCGATGTTCTTGAATCGATAATTGCACATGGTGGAGACAGGAATCTTCTTAAACGGAATCGACATGTTGAGTTCATACAGAGATGGAACTTTTTCAAGTACAAATTGGATAAAGCAGTTTCTGCAATGTCACACTTGGACTTTCAGATGGCTTTGTATTACTTGAAGTCCTCAGATCATGATCTTTACCGCATTCACTCTCTTGTCTATATTGCAACTCAGGAGTTGGAGGCATCTCTTACCTGTTTCAAGGACCCCCCATTTCCATGGGGCACAGTATTTATGTCGGGACTCGGTCTGTTTGCTCTGTTTTTTACTTACGCCAAGCGAGACAAACTTTTCAGAAGTAAAAGAAAACAATTTTGAGACTTTACTGGAAGGATCTCTGTAATATTTGGACACAATACAATCACACATCATGAATTTCTTGAGAGGTCTTGTTCATTTTTCTTGAAATGCTTTCGGCAAATACGATGAGTATTGGTCCAACTTCCCTTGTAATTTCAGGTTTATGCTAAACATTGATTTTTATTAGTGTAGATGGAATACAGGGTAGTGAAAACCCTTGGCGTAATCTACAATTTTCGCTGCACTTGCTACTCTCAAGTTCTATCATCTTTTTAGTTCTGGAAAATCGTTAATGGCAGGGAAGGAGAAACCATTTGAATATGAAGTTTAGGAGCTTACGAAGTTGTCTGATTTTTGCCTTGTTGAGGAATAGGATGCTGCATAGATGTATGTTTCTGAGCAATATGGATTCTAAGGTACTTAACAAAAAGATTGGAGCTTTACTGATTCGTGATCCATATGAAGTTATGTGGATCACAAGATGCATGTCAGCTCTCTTTCCTACTATGCTTTCTCCTTTGGAAGAGAAGATTTGCCGAATTGAACATAACTATTGGATGATGTATTAAAATAATCTTATGTAACATAGCCTAAGGATGATCTCTTGAATATTTGTCATCAAAAGATATAGACAGTGAGAGTTGTAGGCTTATTAATGGGTCGAATTGGGCTTGAATCCGACTTCAATTATGTTCGAATTTTCGGTTTTAACTTAAATTTGAATTCGATCAAATTAATTTGGTTTGTTGATTTCTTACTGTAACATTTTGAACTTAGATTAATTTATCATAATTCTTAAGCTTTGAAAATTACTAAGTTCAAGGTCGAATGAATTTGATTTTTTTTAATAAAAAAGCTACCCAAATATATTATATAACTAGTCTAGGAAAAACCGTTCCCGACATATCCTAAATAGGGAGGAAATGGATAAAGTATCAAAATAAGTACAATAAAGCCTCTATAAATTAATATTGTTGGGATCATGATATTTATTATTTTATAAAATATTAATTAACCTATAAATTAATATTTATTAATTTAAAGAAATTTTTGTAATTGATTGAAGTTAAATTTTGATTACATAAAAAAAGTATTATATCTTAGAAAAATTCATGTTTCATATTAATTAAATGAACCTAAAACATTGATTTATTGTGCATAATATTAATAAAAACTAATAAAAAATATCCATTGTTTTTTAATAATTAAGTATTATTCATTGTATTTTTACTAAAATCATTCAATGTATATATGTAAGTATGATGGAGATAAAAAATACTTTATAAACAAGATAAAAAATTTCTTGAAACTACACCCAACAACACTAGAATCATATTTCACTAAATTATCTTAGTTATATTTATGTAAGTTTATATAATTATTAATTTATGATATTAATAGGACCTTATATTTACATAGGGGTATTTTGAAAATATATTATTTTATTATCTTATCGAAATTTGTTAAATTTTTAACTGACCCAAGTCAGGACCAGAAAAAAATATTATCTTAAAAAATTTATTAATTTATTGAGTATTAATTTAAAGAAGTTGTACTGTAACCAATATCAAACGAAATGCACCGTTTTCCAACGAAATGCACCGTTTTACAACCGCCCACAAAGTTTCGCGCCAGTCTCAACGGAAGGGGTGTTGCACTGCAATCACCTAATATATACCCCTTTACTGTTCGTTGTTTACGTCTCTGGCACACGCACTCTCTCTCTCTAAAGTTTTCTTCTTTTGCTATCCAGTTTTGGTTCTCTGGAGCTCGATCCGATAACCGACGGTCACCTCTTTAACAGCATCTCCCTCGGGGGCCGTGGAAGCACTGTAAGCTCCGAGTTTCAGGGCGCTATCTTTTGAGTCCCTGTTTCTGTTGTTTATTTCGACTGGATTTTCGGGGTCTTCTGTCTATTTTTCGTTTATGGTTTTTGTGCGATTTTGAAACCCCGGCTTGTTCGAATCCCTGACTTCAGTTGCGCGATGGATATGAGTGTGTTTTTTGTTTCGTTGTTTGGTTGGGAATAGAGGGTGAAAGTAACGGTGAATGGTTTGTGAATTTGCTTTTGTGTGTTTGTTGGTTTGCGCGTTTTGGAAACCTTAATTAGTTCCAAAGCTTTTCTTTGGTCTTTTGAAGTTGTGTATTGGGTGTGTTAATTGTTTTGGAGTGAGAATTGATCAAGAGGACATTGTTGATTTGGAATTTGTATTGAGGTGCTTTTCATTTCCATCTTTGGATCCCTAGTTTCTATTTTTTTCGTTTTGATTTTACTTCAAATGGTTGCTGTATTAATCACCTACTTTTTGAAAGGCTAATCTGTTGATTGTAAATATTTTGCTTGATTTTCACCAAAAAAGATTGCTGTTTGGTTCTTTATTGACAACACTGCGGTGTTGATAACAAATTTAGGCTACTGGTTTATAATTTTATTTCAAAATTTTAAATTGAGTTCATATAGGTTGTGGGAGAAAGGTGGGGCTCTTTGGGTCATTTAGCTGTCGTTGAAGCATCTGGCAAAGCTGCTCCTTCTCGTGCTTATCTTCATGCCATAAAGAACAGAAAGAAAGGGCAGACAGAGGATATAAAACCCGAGTCAGACAGTCAAAATGATGGAGATATTGATCAGGTATATACCTGATTATGGAGGCTTATTTCTGATCGAGCAATTAACGTGTTATCTCTTATTATGGTTTGAAACAAGAGGGTATAGAAAATATCAGAAGAAAACCCAATTTATTTCTCTAGTTATATGTAATTTATACATGTGTATAATCTATTCTAATGCTACTAAACTGCTGGATTTTTAGTTTATATTAACTTATCCTATCTATAGTATATCTTATGTTATCTACTAGAAGATAAACTTATCTCCTAGAAGATAATTGATACGACCCATAGGAGGCCAACAATTCGGTTCACTTACCATAGGAGAAAAGCCAATGTGCCAATGTCGTAGAGGG